>CP135553.1:2458951-2564446 GCA_032402905.1 Khaya senegalensis | reverse complement strand
AGATGTTAAAAAAAATATTATCATAAATATTATAAAATAAATATTAAAATATAAATAAATAAATATTAAATAGAATTATAATTTATTTAACAGTTTAATAATTATGTCAGATTAGAGTTACAATATTTTTATTTCTTCACACAATTATTAAATGAATCAAGTTTGAGTTAATTTTTTTTTATACGATACAAATACAGTAGCGATACAAAACGATAATTCAAATATTCAATTTTAGTCGATTGGGTGAAGTATTTATTTAGACTTGCCACCTTTTTCAACACAATACAATAAAAGGACTAAAGAAATTGTTGACAATATTGAAACCATTTCCAAATATAATGTTAATTTCTTGCCCTCCAAGATAACTAAAAAAATTAAAAAATTTAGAATTTATTTACTGTTTATTAAAGTATTATTATATTTATTTTTTTTAATTTTTTATATTATTATATTTAAATTTTTTATTTTATATTTTAAATACTATTTATGATATATTTTAAATTTTTTTTAACAAATTTTAAGATTTTTATTACATATTTTAAGTACTGTTTATCATTTGTTTTACATATTTCAACATTTTTTTTTATTTTAATTTTTACAAAAATAATTTTAAATTTCATAACTAAATTTTTTTTGAGATATAATAATACATGAACATGTAATAACTAATCCCAATAATTCAGGATTTAGAACATAGCAAGCAATATTTCAAAGCAAAACAATAAAATTTGATAAAAGGAATCATATACAAGTTTGGTTTGTCTTTGGAGGTGGTTGTACGCATCATAGCCGAGATTTCGTCCGATTCTATCATAGAGCATGTCGGAGAGATCAAACACCACCCTCCTTTTGTATATGTGTATGTATTGGTATACTCCTGGTGAGCGGGCTACACTGTACAAGTTGTAAACTCACTCATGTAAACTGAGCAAATACATCAAAATCATAACATAAAATAATCAAAGACAAAATAAATAAATAAATCTGGATGAAAACTTTCTTTTTATCTTTCCAGTTCTTGTTTGCAGAGGGGACAACAGGATATAATCCTGAGCCATTGATCCACACACATGAGATGAAATATATGTGAACATGGCAGCTGCCTTACTTCTTCCTTTTCTTTGTACTTTGCCAGACATATACAACATTCCTGTCAATACCCAGAAACACAAAAAGGAATGATCATTAGACTGATTTTTGGTTCTCTGTTTGTTAGGCTTAGTTGTCAGTAAGTAAGATCATGACTTACTGGATCTTCGTTTGAAGGGGATGAATTATTGCCAGGCTCCAAATTGTTGTCAACATGTATGTATCTCCAGCTGGGAAGCCTGGAGATTTGATCTTCAGACGCTGCTCTGTCAGCAGATCCCATGTTCATGTTGTAGCCGAGGCAGCTGCTGATGAGTGGCACGCAACAACACAGCAGAAGAAACAACAGAAATGGGAAAGAGTAGCTGAGAGCATTCCAGGCAAGCAGAGAGATGCAGAGCACATGCAGATTTGGAGCTCCATGGAAAGATCCGAATCGCGAATCGAATACCCAAACATTACCCATCACAAACCAGATTGCATAGAACAGCTCCAGTGATGTCCGGCATTTGTTCATCAAATGTGACAACCTGTATAATTTCAGAGAATTATATGGAGATTTAATATGCAAGTTATTAGATCAGCCTTTTAGAACAAAGATCACCCAGTTCTTCAATTTTCATGAATCTACTAGATAACCTATAAATTTGGTGTTAGATTTGGCTTCCTTTACAGACAAATCAAAGTTGCATAGGGTTTGTAATGTGAATCAAATTCGAAACAGTTTTAAGTACGTGAGAGTTTCGAGCTATAATCATCTTGGTCAAAACTGACTCTGATATCACGTCAAGTTACCTTTTTTACTTAAAAATTTGAACCACTAAGCAAAGGTCCAAAAAATTAGTACCAGTCTCTCTAATACATCTCATGTCAAAAATTTGTTTTAAAGATTTAGGTATGGATAAAAAGGTTATGTTCTTTGATGACAAAAATAAATAAAATGAATTTGGCAGCGAAGAGGGTACCTGGAATCTTCACTGCTTCTCTGCTGTTCAACATCCGAGAGGCTGAAACCTTCTCCTTGAGCGGCAAAGAGCTGGCGGTAGCGGCCATAGAGGAGCAGCAGGCTGAGTAAACAGCCAATATCATACCCAACGATCCAAATCCTCATAGGCCAAATAGGTTTCTCCTTTTTTGAAATGGAGAGTGTGAATGTTATGATGCTTATTTGAATAAGCAAGGCTAAGAGCTCCAGCATCATCCAAGTGCTGGAATTGAAAGGATTTGACCCAAGATCAGATCTTGATCCATTCTGGTAGTGAAATATTCTTCTTAAGAAGTTAAACCATCTTGCTCTTGATATTCTCATGGCTGTTCTTATCATGAACGATGAAGATGGATCACGAGCAGGCCCATTTCGAGCACTGACAGCCATTCGATCTTCTGCAGATGAAGAACCTGATGAAAATGAAACTGTGGCTGCTGAATTACACAATGAATCCGGTTGAAGGAAGTATCGGGTATTCATTGGAAATGATTTTGAACTTCAAACTTGCTATGTACAAATGTTACCAGCACCAATTTTTCGAACTGGGAATCGAAAAACTGTATTGAAAATCACCAAAGATGGGCTTGATGCTGGGTTTGAAGTTTGATTGAGATCCTCGGAGTACATATTTTCACAGAATTTCCATTCCAAATTCAATTATAATCGTCAGAATTGAATGAGGCAAAGAATGAAAAATACCAACCATGCAACGCAAAGCCCCAAGCTTCAAGCACACAACCAAAAATCTGGAAAACCCCGGAAGCCAAAACCAATCAGCAACCTGAATTTGGGCTGAAATCACACTTCTGAGGCTTGAAACTGAAGTTGATACTTAAGGGTAGGCCTGTATATGAACACAACCAAAAAAAAAAAAAAACAAAACAAAAAACTTAATAATTGTATACGAAGGAGTAGAAAAGAAGATGAGCCATGGTTGGGGAGAATATGACAGGAAGGTGAAGTTGGGTGTTTCAGATGGTGACCAAGAATCAACTGCTGAAAGGAAGTTTGCTTGCTTGCTTTGATTCCAAGGGAATCTGAAGCTGAAAGGTTTGTTTGGAGGAAGCTAAGCGTTGGCCTAACTTCCCTCTGGTGTTTGTTTCTCCAATAAGCAAAGCAAAGATGAACAGTGCTGCTCTGCAAGTCCGATAATAGCAAAGATAATTTTCTGTTTATATCAACCTCAGTTGATTTGTTTTAGAACATTAATTATATTTTATATTTGTTAACTCATAATGTATTAAGGATTTGAATTCTGGCGGGTATAGTGGTGGTGGGTTGGTCACCTAATCCAACCCATTAATTTCTACTACGTTTGCTGCTGGGGCAGCCATGGCCCTCTTCTCCCGTGCTGTTAGTTTTGCAGAATAATGGCCATTGGCCGCAACTTTCCTGCAGCTGCTTATTTACAATTGGCTTCTGCAATACAGTTGACTTACTTCTTTTCAGATTAGATGGTTTAAACTAAAATGATCATTCAATTTGAGAAAATTAAGGGCAACTCTATTTTATCAGTAAAACTTTGATACTTAGAGCCTTTGTTTTGTGTTAATGGGTGGTCCAGTGCAAAGTGGAGGCTATAGAGTGCGAGGTCCTTAGGAGAGCATCCCTAGTACAAAAAGGCAAGCAAATGAGTTTGTAAGTGCTTTTTCACAAAGCACTTTTGAATAAAACAAGCTTCAAGCAAATCTCTTATTGAATATGTTCAAAATTATTTTTGTTTATATTAATCCGACATATTTATAAAACTAATAGAAGTAATATTAATAACAGACTATAAATAATTAGGGTTCTTAAAATTTAATTAAAAATTAATTTAATATTAAATTTTATAAAAATTATACTTCAATAACTCGTTTATAAACCCAAAAAATTAAAAAAAAATTTTAAAGTCGTCAATGTAAATGATAATTCATAAGAAGCAAACACTTGTAATTTAAGTATTAAAGGGTATAATTTTATTAACTTAGACTTCAATTTTTATTCAAATTGCATTGAGTATGGTGCTATGTTTCCCTTAATCATCTCACACGTGCCCCCACGAAATTAATATAATGCTGGCCAATGGATACAAATTTGACTTTCAAATACATAGCTTCCCACACAAAGCAAACCCTAAACATAAATTAATGTACAAACCAAGTGCCTTGTACTTGAACTTCCTTCTTTGGCTCAAATTTGACCCCATCACCCAATAATCCCCCCGCAACGTGTCGATTTATCCATTCGCTATTACATTGTGTTACAAAATGGTCATAATCTGATAAATTGACTTGACAATAACATAAGATATGACACCTTTTTACTCAATTACACATCGATAAGTGATGTGGGTAATCACAAAATCTTATCTCTTTTTCTTTTTTTTTAAATTTTATAAGAAGACAAAATAAACAGTTAAAGGGGAGCCCTACCTTTGGTTTGGTCACACACAATTTTGCAATTGCAAGCATTCAATTCAATCAAGTCTTGGATGATGTTGGTGTTTTGACAACACATTGTCAAATGGGCCTCCCCATGTGTCAAAGATTTGGGTCCCGTTATGATATATGTGTATACCGATATATTTTAAAAAATTTGATACTATTAATTTAAAGTTTTTTTTATAAAAATTTAAAATATTAATATTTTGATTTTTATCTGTGTGGTATAACTTATAATAAATTATAATATTGTTATAATAAATAATATATTTTAGAATAAAATATTATAACTTGAACATTGGAAATTCAATATTAATTTGATGGGATCTTATGAAATTAAATTTTGACATTTTAAATTATTTTCTTAATTGAAACGTGATGGAAGAAGAAGTTTGGGGTTTTGGGTTTTTAGATTATCACCATCTTGAGTGAAACGTAGTCAATCATTGGGTTTGTCTCGACCTCGGCCCAATTAATACTTGTTGGAATTATTATCCATTTTGGGCCAAATCCAAGATCTATTCCAGAAACCCGGATCCGATTTGTACGCCGACTCCGCTTTCTCTTATACCGGAATTTCACCCCGACTCACTTTCTTTTTCTCTTTCTCTTTCTCTCGATCAAAGAATCAGGACAGTCAAATTCAAGGTAAACCCTAATTTGTCTGATTTCATATGGTATATGCTTGCTGTTTTGTGTTTCTGTAATAACATTTCACGTTGATCTGTGGTTATGATTTTATGATTGATTTTTACGATATTGTGGTTGGTAGATAGTGATTGGGATTTTGGTTGATTGAATTTTAGGGTTTTTCTTTTTTAATTTTTGGTTTTAATGCTTTTAGTAAATGTTATTATTGGTAGTTAAATACGAAATATTTTTAATGTTTTTTCGGTTCTGTAGGTAATCTAGCGTTTGTGATCGAAACGAGATGACGACTGCTGCTCGACCCACATGGGCACCCGCAAAAGGAGGTAATGAACAAGGTGGTACTAGAATTTTCGGGCCGTCCCAGAAGTACTCATCGAGGGACCTTGCAGCTCATACAAACTTAAAGCCTAGGTGAGTAACTATTTTCATTCAAACGTGTTTAAGTTTTGATGCAGTAGTGTATTGTGCCTTTGAAATTATGTTATTGAATTCGTTTGATGATTTTTTTTTTTTGGGGTTTGGAAGTGTTTTGTTTAATGTTTAGACATGAATTTTAGCTAGTCAATGTATGTGTGTTCTGGGATACTTGGTCGACATTTGAAACTGAAGAGAATTTAATTTTGTTGTACCATGTGCTGCATGCGTACTTTGTTTCTGATTGTTATGTCATTATTTCAGAAAAGAAGGGCAGGACACCCAGGATGAATTGCAGAAGAGGAACCTACGACAGGAGCTAGAAGACCGTGAACGGAGACATTTCACATCAAAGGATAAGTCCTACAATGGTAAAACTATATTAACGATTCTTTATTTTGCCAAATTTCTTTGTTGTTGTTATTGAATTACCATCTAGCTTTATTGTGGTTTTTGTATTATACTTTGCTAGTGATATACCTAGTTTTAATTAATATGTTCATTGTTGCAGATGATAGAGATCGCAGGAAGAGTAACCATCTTTTGTTGGAAGGTGAATATACAAGTTTACTTGGCTCTTATTATCTTGTAAACGGTGTGTTAAGTACTTTACTAACATAAGGTGGTTGCAGGGACGAAGAGGGATGCCGAAGACCGCATCATTCCACGTAGTGTAGATGCTGATGATTCTGATGTGGAAGTTAAAAGTGATGATGAGAGGTATTTTGTCTTGGACAATATTTCTTTCTTTCATGCTCACTTTTTTTTTATTATTTGGGTTTAAGAAGTTTGGCCTATATTTATAACTGAATGAACCATTTTAGATGTTTGTGCAAGAGATGGATTTCTAAAGTGAAGGGGATAAATTAGTTGGTTTGGCCTCTTGCGTGGAAGCAAGAAGTTAAGGGATAGATTATTTCTTTAATTTGTGTTTGTGCATTGGATGGAGAGTGGTGAGGAATTCTTTAAAAAAAAAAAAAAAAGGTGCAGAAAAGATCCGTTCTCACAAACTTATAAGCATGGTTATAATTTTGATTTAGTTTATTGTTGTTGCTCTTAGCTGTTGGAATGATCTTTCCTTAACATTTCTTTTTTATACATTTAGTGATGATGACGATGATGATGAGGATGACACCGAGGCTCTTTTGGCCGAGCTCGAACAGATAAAGAAGGAAAGAGCAGAGGAGAAGGTCCGGAAGGTGAGATTTCTGTCAATTTGGGATTTTCAAAGTTCCAATTAATACATAGTTTAGAGCTTTCTTATTTTAAAACTAATAAAAAAAGGAATGAGTAGTTTTTTTTTTAAAATAAGATTCCTAACCTGGCACAATGCAAAGTACATGAAAGTTTTCTTTTAAATCTTTATGTAACTTTTCTGGGAATAATGCTCCACTTTGGCACTTTGAAAGTTGAGCTATTAAATTGCTGCATCTCTCTTAGTGTCACCTATGAATGCCAATGCTTTGGATTTCACTTGTATAATAAATTTACGTTATGCTTCTGCAGGAGAAAGAACAGTGGGAAGAAGAAGCTAAAGTTAAGGAAGCAGAGCTTCTTCGAGGAAATCCATTGCTGAATAATCCAACGTCTTTTAATGTAAAAAGGAGGTTAGTAGCTCAAAAGATCTAATTTTCACTTGTTCTTTTTCATGCAATTTAGTGGTGTGTTATCTCATGCCTTTTTTGCTTCAGGTGGGATGATGATGTGGTCTTCAAGAACCAAGCTCGCGGTGAAACAAAGACTCCCAAGCGCTTCATCAATGACACCATCAGGAATGATTTCCATAGGAAATTCTTGCAGAAATACATGAAGTAAATTCACTGGTGTTAAATATGAGATGAGGGCCATTTTGTACTGTGGTCAATCTAAGAAAGAAAAAATCCGGTTTTAAATCGTTGTTTGTATTATTCTCTCTTGACTGTTGGTTTGAATTCAATAGTCAACGTTGAGCAAGAGTCAAACGTTTATTGCTGCAAATTTATGAAGCTATATTTGTTTCTCCTGTGTTGGCTCATTACTGAAACACTGTTATATTTCTGTTGTTTAATTGCTAGTTAACTATTGTGCCTTTGTAAAAAGTTTCACCATTTTTTTAAGTGTTTCCTATTTGATGAAGAGAGTTTAAATGCATCAATGACTTTGTTTGTTTGGTTAAAGGACTTGAGTTTGGCTGCTTTAATATACCCCCTTCTTGTTTATCATACTCGAAGCAGCATTCTGCAACTTTGGAACTAAAAGAAGCATACCCAGATGTATGTTGAAATGTGTTAATATTAAAAATGCTTATCCTGGGGTATCTTGGAAGAATGACTTCCATCCGAGGGTTTGACCTTAGCTTGCTTGATGCCAGGCAATATGCAGTTTTCAAGTCTGTTGCATGTTCTTCACATGAAGGATTTAAACAAATGACGCAGCACAACAGATTGAACACATTAAAAAAATTCACTCATCTGTTTGTGTCAAACATGGGAACTTCACAGATTCATGTAAAGAAAATATATTTCATTTTCCAACAGGCGGCTGAGATTCAGGAAATTTAATGAAGTTAACCAATCAGTTTCTACATAGATGGAGAGAAAACAATACCCTTCTAACAGTTTTATTAAGTACTACAATCAATAACTACAAAAGATTTAAGCACACCAAGTGAGTTGCAAGAAGCATTGGTAACAGAGCGGATCACTTGCTTCTTCAGGAACTACTTGTATAGGGGGAAATGGAAATGGCTCAAACTGCATTGTCCTAGTTATTTTTCTTTGGTTCTTCTAGAATAAATTCAACATACAAATCCTTGAGTGCGACGACAACTGTGGTTATTAGCGGGCCCATAATTGCTCCCTGCAGAGTAAAAGATACAATGAGATAACCGGCAGCAATCACATTTCAAATTGAGAAATTCTTCAAGGGCAACATCTAAATGTATTTGCAGTAACTATTGCAGAACGAAATTGCAGATAAACTGAAGACTGGAAGCATTTTGAAAATTTTATGATTGCTTCTCAATCAAACTGATTCGTTATATTTGACACAGCGATACTAAATATAGTTCTGCTATGCGAATTGATTTGTTACCATTGATTATAATCTACTTTGTGCCTTAGTGTAGACCTTAGTTCTTCACTAGGAAGCTCCTGGTTTAACACAGAAGATAACTTTCAAACCAATTATATAACTCTGACACTCTTTCAATTCTTTAACTAGCTAATCGTCTATATAGAAATCCCCAAGCACAATCAGTATAGAAGCAATCCACATGAACCTAGTCAGACAACACATTGCAAATGCATGACACATGCTGCAGGTTTCTAAGCTCAATTCTACAGTAACAAGAAAAAGATTTCCAGCCGAACAAAGCAACTGAAAACTCTTCAAATTCTGAATTTAACCACAACAATCATAAAAATTAACCTTGAGTCTGTCAGGCTGCTCAGCATCTAGTCAGAAATGTTATTTCCAGATTGATTAAGAAAAAAGGTTGCGTATTAGTATTGTCGAACAGAAAATTAAGAAGAAATCATGATGAATAAGCAGATTGAAATAGTTAATTATGAATTACCTCCATCGCAGATGAGAATAATGTCATTCCACCAATAATGCTGAGGCCTGTTAGGTATGCACTATAACCAGGTATGTCCTCCTGAATTTCAGTTGTACCGTAATCCATAAGCACAAGATGAATAACAGACAAGCTGATGGCGAGTATGTATCTACTTTCCAGCAGTAGCTGCACAGCAGCTGGAATTGTTGCAAACCAAGATGGAAAGATTGGCAACAGTGCACTGGTGAATGCGAGGATGGTTGACATATACAAGAAGTGTATTTCAAAAAATCTAAATAATAGCCACGTGAGACATCCCTGAAAAAATGCAATCTCAACTGTGGCCAAAAGAACAGCAGAAACAGCATTATCAATAACCTCCACACATCTGATCCTTGCTGACCTAGAAAATGGAAGCATAGACATCACTTGTTCTGTTACTCCGCCAGAATCTGATGTGATAAGATAGTATAAAACCCATAAGAAAATCATCAGCTGAGAAACAAAATTGAAAACCTCTGCTGCTCCAGATATTATCGAATATCCAAAGGAGAACATGAGCTTTGCACTGCCACCTAAGACAGATGCACAACTAGCAAATACACGTTGCGACACATTCATTCCTTGAATAGCAAACTCCTTTGCCTTTTGAACTAAATCCTCTCGTGTGATCGCCAACTCTCTAAAAATGGCATCAACTTCTGTATAAATTTGTCCCCATTCTCGATTGGTTAACCTCCTTCTTATACTCATCAGTTTCGCAGTGTATGGAGAAGGGCTCACCAAACCCATGGATTTCTCCGAAGAATTAACAGGTGGTGCTATAACGAAATGCTTAATTCCAGTAACAAATTCCGTCATATTGTACTGCATTGCCAAACTATCTATTTGCTCAGACACTGTCTCATAAAATGTGGCAGTGTACCTATCGACCAATCCAGGCACATCATTCTCCTCCACCCACTTTTTAATACCCAATCTCTCTGCATAATTACTCTCTTCAACATGAGATTTGATCGAAATCACAGCATCTTTTCCTTCAACACCAAATTTATAAGAAAAAAATATCATTCCAGCCAAAGACAGCACAATCATACCGACAATCAACCCAATTGCTATGATGGTTTCCAGCCTTTTCAATAATCGCCGTGTGAAAAATGTGCTGAATGGACTGCGCCTGAAACTCTTATTCCTAAACGATGAAACAGCAGACATTGTTGAATCAACATTTCTAGTACTTAACACAAGTCCCAGACCAAGTATCACCAATGACCCAACAGCACCAATTGCCTCATAAGCAACCAAAAACACACCAAAAGACAGCAGCCACCTAAGTAATTTCGAAAAGCCATTTCGATTACGCCCAGAACGTTTAGTTTTTGGTCTTTTACGAAAAACCTTGAAGCAAACATCCTTAATATCAACAAGAGTGCCTACAAGAACCTTAAATATAGCAACAGGAACCGCAAGTGCAGTCTCAGTGAGGCCAAGTTTCAAGGGCTCACTCCAAAATGCAACAAGGGTTCGCTGTATACCTCTTAAGGGAATTGAACATAGAATTGCCCATTGAATTGGCCTAATATAATCTTCCAATAGCTTGCATATAAAGTAAAGAATGAAAAGAGTGAAAGCCAGACCAGCATGAGCCATGGCTATGTATAGAGCCAGTCTTGCCTGTGGATCACCAGATAATGTGCTTTGGTGACCTGGGTCGGTGGCATTTGGCTGGGACGATGACGGCGGCTGCTCGTCTGTGTCCGGTGGTGGCGCGTGTGACGACAGAGGTGGTGAAGGTTTGCGAATTGAGGCTGACTTGAACATATCTTGCCAGGGAAGAGTCGTGGAGCTCGATTTCTTATCTGGGTCTCCTGAACACGGGACTAACTCCATGTCAAACAAGAGAAAGTTTAGGATCTATACAGCAAAGACTGAATTTTTTGACAGAAAAGAACTCTTTAAAGGACCAATCCTGAGCTGACACAAATGCAGAAGATAGAGACTTGTGATTTTATTTCGCAGAAGATACAAACAGCTAACCCAAAGGGAACTGACGGCAATAACAAGTGGGACATTTATCATGTATTGTTTGTCAGTAACCATTTTTGACTAAATTCAGGATTGATCTAGAAGTGGACTGAATGAAGGAATGATCTGTGAGGACGTGGAAGATGCCAACAATGCATTGCCTTCCAATTAATTATTTAAATTAAGAATATGTATATATGATTTATCAATCATTACGAGTTAATGGTTTTATTAATAAACACTAATCATTGAAAGCTGTAAATCTTTTCCCAGTCATCTGAGTTATAAAAGTTACATCTTGTAAGCTGAAAATTCAAAATCTTTCATCATAATTATTAGATAAATATCTATAAAATTCTATCTAATTTCATTGTCTAAATTAAAATCAGTATAATCTTAATTACCTAATGGATAATAATAATGAAACCTGCAAAATGCTCAGCACTGTGTCTTAAGTAGTAACTTTCAGGTTGTCACATTTTTCACATGCATTTTCTTTTACAATGATTACTATGGTTTTCCAACACGTTCTCATACTGTCAGTCTCAGCGACTGGAAGAAACTTTCAAGTTCTGACAGCTTTCGCATGGACCACGCTTAACTAACTTCCACAGTCGGATCTTGAACTGTGCAACGTGTCAGATAGGCATTGCTGTGTCAGTGTCTGCATGATCCAAACAAGGTACGTCAACAAGGCGGCCCACCGTGAACTAATAACTCATGTCAGAGCGGGATTCAATGCCGAACGGAGCTGAGGCACATCAACATACTACTTGATCTGCCATCCCGAGTCGTTTGACACCTTGGGGGTATGCCCATCACAATCCCAAGCTTAAACGGCCCAAAACGTTTCTTTGGTATCGCTAATTACACACAAAGAAGAATCAGAGTTATTTTGCCAAATCCTCCCAGGCAAAGGATGGACATTACACAACCTTTTGAACTTTGCTAAATATGGCGACTCCTTCTTCTTTCATCGACTTGCTGTCCAATATTTGAGTTGCAAACTCATCCAGTATCTCTTCCACACCATAAGAAGCTAAATCCTGCAGATGGTCCACCATCATTTTCACAACTGCATCTTTGAGCACTGCTTCAATCATCTCTAAGAAGAACGATGAGAATATGAGATCACAAGCAGAGACTGGGTTTTTTTTTTTATTAGTTTTGCCCATAGCTTTTATGGGCACAGTTGGGAGAAAAAGCAATCCACATAACGTTGTTTTACTTTTACTGTTTTCTGAAAGTACTACCGTAACTTACTGCCCCTGTCCACAAATGCAATGCCCAGAAGCACTTTCTAATTTTACTTTTTCACTTGCCATTGTTCAATATTTCATGACCATCGAGATAGAAAAGAATCTGATTCATTCACAAAATGTTGAAAATTACTGTAAATCTAATGCCTCTGGGACTGGCTCCACCAAGCTACAATAATTCAGTTCCGAATTTTATAGGTTTTCAAGATAAGGTGAATTGCACAAAAGTTCATATGTTCAGCAAAAGAATTATGTCAATTCTAAAATGTATGCTTTTCAAATATTGTTCTGGTTCCCTCCATTATTTAGTGACACTAAAATGTGTCAACATTGTCAGTGTATCATCTTGTGTTCAAAGGTGGCACGCATTAATCCTCTTCCGAAGGCAAAAGTATGCACAAATTCGATAACAAAGCGCCATGGCTAATAAAATCCTTACTTCTTGCAAGCCACCGTTTAAGTTCACCGTGTCAAACGAAGGCGAGCCCTGCAAAGTCCGGCATGCTTCTCTGCTCTTGCATTTGTATAAATCATCTCCATTGTATTGAACTTCCAGTAGAAGTCGAAATCCGTAGAACATGAAGGATAAGTATTTCAACCACTGCATGAATTTTGGTATGTGCTGCAGTGAAAACATTATTCAGTTATTCTGAAAAATGTGTTCAATCTTGTATGACTGCTAATGCTCAATCGACTATGAATACTAGCTCATATACAAATGGATGTGCTGTAGAGCACAAGTAAAGAAGAATAACTGGACATAGTAGCATCCATTGAGAGGAAAAGGCATAAGTACCGAAGAAGCAATGACTCCAGCTCACTTGATACTCAAAGCTGCTGTTCCAAAGAGTTCTCTGGCCCCCTAATTAAAGAAACAGAATCATTGAATAATCAGTTCAGATAACAATGAATTTGGGTTTGCTCGACTTACTTGGCTGGTAATAACAATCAAGAGTATCGCAAATAATGTCAGGAAGAAGCAGGGAGCTGTTCTTTTGGAGCCGGCCATGAAGTATATTATGACCATGAAAACCGTCGGATATAAAACATGTGCAATCATGTCACAAGAGTGTGCAACTCGCAGAGTATACACTTAGTCTGTACATATCTGCTTTCTGTAATGTGACATAAAGCTGTGTTGTAAAATGAAGATTATGGAGAATGATTACTTGATCCCTGCGTTGAGCCTCCGTCGAAGCCTGGGATTTCCACCAAAGAAGGCGTACCAAGACAGCAATTCCAATTGCTTGAACAAATCTTAGCCTGTCAAAATAATCTCTACACCTCTGTCTGAATGTTCTTTTTGAAATTATCAGGAACTGATCCCACCAAGACAATGTCCAGTCTTTCTTAACTTGGATTACCAATTGAAGATGCTGCAGTGTCTTTGTGTCTCGGTGATTCTCTTCCTTTTCTTTTGGTTCCAATTGAGTTTTGTATTTGAGTTGAAGATACTAATATCAAATGGATAAATTGTAAAAGAGGAGAAAGAGGAGAAGTTCAAGATCTGTACAAAATAGGGGTGTAAAATGGTTCTCACTTTCATCACAGCTCTTTCAGAATCAGAAGCTCTTTGAGATACCAACAAAGTTTCGGGAACACTTAAGTCAGTCACTTGTCCGGTTGCTAAATCGAGCAAGAACTCTGCAGGATTCATGGCAATTTCCGGGATGAATCTCAAAGGCGAAAAATATTCCATAGACTCTCTTGGCTTGCCATAGTACACTGGATAGCCTTCTGATATTAGCAGAAGTTTGTCAAACGTGTGAAACATTCTGCCTGATGGCTGATGGATTGTTGTGATTACTGTCCTTTCAGCCTATAGATTCATCAAATACAATCTTTAAATAACACCATTTATAGTTCAAATGGAGGCAATAGGCCTATAGTTCAGGATACCTTGGCAACTTTTTGAAGAATTTGAAGTAATTTGTTGGCAGAATTGGAATCAAGGCCAGAGGTTGGCTGATCAAGCAACAATAATGAAGAATCAACTAGAATTCATACCCAATGCTTGTTCTTTTTCTTTCTCCTCCAGATATTCCCTTAACAAATCCTCCTCCAACTCTTGTGTGACAGCATCTATGGTTATAAGCGATAATATTTGGAGCATTATTCAGCAAAAACCAAATAAAAATGAGAATCACAACCATAGTAATTATATTTTGTATAGTCCACACCTTCCAAGGCCTAGCTCCTTCACAATCATCTCCACTCCAGCATATTTTCGTTGTCTGTTCATGTTGCCTGGAAGTCTCAAAAATTCTGCAAACAATAAAGTTTCTTCTACTGTAAGTTGAGGCAGTAGTACATCATCTTGTGACACAAATCCAATCCTGTATCAAAATCATTACAGACTATGGTATTACCACAAGCAATGACACTGCACAACTTAATATATAAGTTATAGAGCGAGAGAAAAGCTTGTAATTTAAAGTTGGCTAATCTTCTCTTAAGAGCTTGATTACGGGGAATGTCATTGTAAGTTATTTTTCCTTTTAACATTAGTTGTTAGTCTTCCTCCTACTATCTTCGACAGGGTTGTTTTTTCACTACCAGAAGGACCCATCAATACCAGGATTTCTCCAGGCCAATGCTTCCTGTTATGCCTTTCAGGATTTGCTTGTAATCCTTCTCCAAGCTCAGCTGTGAGGCCATCTTTGTCATCACGGCTTTCACAGGATTTACAGAGGAAGACTGGCTACTTTTCACCTTGTACTCCACATCCTCAAACTGCATTTCCAAGATAAACATAAGTATATCAAGTTTCGAAAATCATGATGTTACAGCACCAAATGCATTTTTCACCTGATTTTCATTTCTGGAAATAAAAGCCTGTTTTTAAAACAAAATCGAACACATACCTTGAGCAATCTGGGAAGGGGTCGATCATGATCGATATTCGAGCTCTCATCCATGATATCAATCCCAGAATACCCGTTTCTGAGTTAAGCTTGTGACATGAACTCAATGTTTTGATCAAAGTCATTGCTGCCTGCAATCTGCATGGAGTTGGAGGAGACAATGACGACATATCTTCAATTTCTCCTTCTCTTCCAATTTCCATCTTTTCAGGCACTTTTCAGACAACTAACAGTAAAATTTGAGGGGTATGATAAAGTCTGCTCTGCTGCAATGGAAGTGAATCAACTGTAACAAACCAGAAGCTTTCCCATATATCAATGGACTGTTTAGGTGGTTAGGCCACAGGCTTTCCATGGCTGCATTTAGGAATTTCACTAGCCCTGTCAACATGCCAAGAACATGACTAAGTGTGTGTTATTGAATAATCACTAATTACTAATTAATGTTTGTTCCTGAATCTGGACACTAATTTTTGTTATCATGGGACCCCATGCTTATGTAGTGTTGAAACTGAAACTTCGTGAAACGACAACGTTCTATGAACTCAAACGGCATCGTTTAGCACAATAAAGGAAGCAGAAACGCAGCGTACCAACCAGAGTCCATCAGTTGAAGAAGCAGAGAGACACGAAGTAAAACTGGGAAGTGCAGAAGAGAAACGCGGAAAACACTAAAAACGTAAACCAAATGGAGGAATCAAAAGAGATTTTGCTGAGCTCACTGAAAAACTTGGGCGTTTCGATCCCGAACGACGTTTCGTCGATGAAGGACATGACGCCGGCAGCCTTAGTTTGGATCTGCGGTCAGTCTCTCAATCTCATCGACAACACGAGGACGTTTAGCACTTCTCTGCCCGATTCAATGGCGGAGAAATTCAAGATCTGTACAGACATGTCGTCGGCGATTAAGAACTTAGGTTACATCGGCGACATCAGTTATTACAGGGTAAAAGTGCAAAATTTACTGCTTATGTTGCTGAAAGTTTGACTTTTTAGAGATCTTAGCTTGACCTGAGAAGAAATTTAATGTCTTTTAAAGTGTTAAAAAAATATTTAATGAAAAATTGTCTAATTATAAATGATTTTATCTTCTGATGCTGCAGAATTATGTTTGGGAGTTTTATTTTCGATAAGGTTTCATTTTTTTTTATACATTTGGGAAATCAATGTATGAACTTGAAGCTGCTTATTAGTATAGTAAGCTTTAGAAATTGAGACGTTTAGGTTGTAATTGGGAGTGCTTTTAGGAAGTGAAATTGCTTTCTGCAAAGGTGATAGTTATGGATTAAACATTGAATAATTCTGCTATGGTTGTTTTTTAATCATTTGTTTTGGCGTTTTCTTCCTTTTCTTCCGATTTTGGTTGTGGCTATTCTTATTGTTCTGAAATTATGCTTAGAACAGATTATATGTGTTGATTACGGCAGTTCCTGTATCCATCTGAGGAGGATTTGTATAAGTTGATCAGATTCTTGGTGGAGAGGCTTTCTGAGTCGCCTAATGGTGTAAAAACTTGTGACATAAAGAATGTCAATGCAAGAAGGAAAATGAATGAGGATAACTTTGAAAGCACTTCAAAGGATAACAAAGAGGCAGGTCTAGATCATCAAAAAGTTGGAGACAAACTTGAAGAATGTATATTGAAGGATGAGGTTCCCGAGTCATCCAATTCCAAGGCTGAAGCTGTATCTGAAAATTCACAAAATCTTGAACAAGAGCCTATGGAGGCTGTGACTGCAAAGACTTCGGAGTTATGTGATCTTGAAGAAGAGTTTGAATTGTTAAAGGCAGCAGTAGAAATGGCATTTGATGAATCTCATCCTACTGAATTTCACCTTGAGCAGCTTGCTGAGCAAGTAGAATCCAGAAAGCAAAATCTTGTTGAATTGGAGTTGCAGTGGTAGGACATAAATCTCCAACTAATTTGTATTAAAACTTATTATCATTGTACCAAAAAATATGTATTTACATGGCATTGATGATTTTTTTTTCAGGGATGCATTCAGAATTTCTCTGGAAGAGAAAAGGATGAATCTTGAAGAATCTCTTTATGCGAATGAACCAGAGGCTAGAGAAAAGCTTCAAAAGTTGAAAGAAGTTGAGTTAGAAAGAAAGTCTGTCTTATCTGAAATTCAAAAGAGGTACATCATCAAAATTAAATCGTAATATATGTTATTTTTGCACTTCCTTGCTGTTTCAGTTCAAATAGTTAATGCTCATCAATTTAATTAGGAATTTAGGATATCCCAAACAGAAAACTGGTAGTAGGCCTGATGTTTTTGTTCAAGTAAAGGGTATAATAACTTATGACAGAAAGAAAGAAATTAAGAGAATACTGCACTATACTTGGCAAAAGATGTTCTATAAATACTTTACCATTCTTAATCAGATCTTTTCTTTCTATAGGGAAGATGAATACTATAAACTTTGTTCTGTTCTTGAGAAGCAGCCCATAGTGGCACCCAGGAGATCCTATATCGAGCAGATAAAGGAGATCACAAAGAATAGTCGAAAACAAGATGCTGACATAGAGCGAATCCAGAAAGAAACTAGGGAGCTTCAGTTAGAGAGTAATTCTATCCAAGAAAGTCTTCATCGAACGTATGCTGTTGTAGATGACATGATTTTCAGGTATTTCTTGTTATTTTGTCTATCTGTGAAGCTGACTGCAGATTAGCAATTCAAACTTGGATGGCATACATCTCACTTTATATGCAGGGAAGCTAAGAAAGACCAGATAGGGCGGCAGGCTTACAGACTCCTCACCAGCATACATGAGAGCTTTGAGCAAGTCTCTGAGAAAATCCTTGCCACTGATCGAGTGCGAAGAGAAATTGCCGAATATGAAAAGAAGTTAGCAGCCATATCCTCCCGAAGTTTAAATGTGGACAAACTACAAGCTGATCTTGATGCCATCATGAAGGAAAATGAGTTCCTTGGGCAACAACAACAACTAGGTAGGGATGGTTAAATCCATCTTTTCAGCTGTTTACATTTACAGTCACTTGTATGTAGTAGTTGTTATCATTTAAATTAAATCTCCGGATACCTACTCAGATTGTATTGATTGATGAAACAGAAATTCTTGGAAAAGGTTATTGAAGTTTTGCATTAAAATATCTTATAGTTTCTGTTAGAATTTTCTACGATAATTAACTTTTGTGTTAGAATTTTAAGTTTATATCTCAACTTAGTGTTAAATTTTTCAAAGTTTTTGTGAGTGTTGAGTAGCTATGTTGAAAATTACAGTATTTTCTATAATTGTGAGCTCAGAAAACAAATTGGGAATACAGATCCGTTCTTCAAGAAAAAGGGATTCCTCGGTTGGAGGAGAATACCAGCACCAATTAGCCCACTAGTTATACTCATTTTGGTGCATCCCATGCCAACCATGGACACACATTTTGTTTCCATGTTTACTAGTTTTAAAGTAAACACGAAAATGTTTTCATTATTTTCACAAATGAAAGATGTGTGAGTTTCCTCTAAACAAGAATTGGGGCCATGGCTGTTAGTCACAGAGGAGATGGGGATGGCAGCGGGGACAAACAAGCAGACAGAGCAACGTACGAGTTTGTGTTACTGAAACTCTTAAAAGCACTCTCTTTCTGGTATGGAAGCAGACATGTCACTCTCAGTATAAATCAAATCAAATCTACTTGTGATTTTGCTCTTTTGCCCAATAAAATTTGATTTAACAGAATAATATCGTAATTCACAAGCCAAGATTTCAGTGGACCCACAGTTAGATAGTTCAAGGGCCCAAAATTAAAATTTGATTGCTTCATGATCTTAAATTATCATATCTTGGCCTATTACGTTAATTAGCAAGCATTCAAAAATCATACTACATTAAGCGACCCACCGGTGGGACTCACCAATAATTCAACCGAAGTGCTTTGATAAAACCTCATGGCTTTTATAAAACCTCATGGCTTTTTAATTAAGTATTTAAAAGTGCTTTCTTGAAGAAACACTCAACATTTTACCAAAAGCACTTAAGATAATTTTAACTCCATTAATTTCGGAAGTGTTCTTATAAAAGAGGACTTTAATGGGCTTTTAATCTTATTTAAACACTATAACTTGTGCTATGAGATCATTGCTCCGGTGTACGAAAAAGCACTTAACGGTCACAGCAGCACATGTGCTGACTGTTTCTTGGGTTACATGTACATAGCATAGTGTTTCATAAACTTCTCCGGAAACCAACACCAGTTAAGACACGTAACAATGCTTGAAACTGCTTTTCTTAAGCACTTCCAAACCCTTTCAAGAAGACATTTGGCACAGACACGGCAAGTATTGGTTTTTCTTTGTATACTATCTATACATTCAAGCACATACGACCAAAATCCCCAATCATTAGTTAATTTAATTAAGTATTCAACGTTCTCTAGGACTCTTCTCCATATCTATCTGCAAAATCTTTGATATAGAACCGCTAAGTTAAATGTGCTTATCTTTCTTCCGATTTGTAAACTTTTCTTTTTAAAATTTCTCTTGTTTAAATGTTGTTTTCTTGAAAAATAGGTGTGTGATCTTCACAATATGATGCATTCTCTTTAATATGTAAACAGGCAAGAGCAGTTTGCTGGGTTGGTAAATGGGGTTGTTAGATTCTTTACTGGGGAGAGATGGCAGAAATTTTATCAAACGCAAAGATAGTGATGCAGGAGAAGCAGGTTTCTAATGTTTCTTGTAATGCCCATCAACGCATTTTTCTTTAATGTGAATGTTTTAGGTTTCTGTGATCTCATTTTTTTTTTTTTCTGGCATTAGTTACAGAGTTGTTTGCACTAGATATTGATTGTGTTCAGTTGGTTTAGTTTCAGGATTCAGTGATTGAAAATATTCCATTTTATTGGCTTATTAAAATCAACCAAATTTGTTTTTCCTGAGTAGTCTGCAATGGGATTTTGTTTTTTGTTAGAGTTGATCTCTAAGTTTTTCTCTTACTGCTGCTTCATGTGTTATTTCTGATTATCGTTGCACATTATCTAAGTTTTTCTTTTCCTTGAATTTCTACCATTGAAGAGAAATTGCAGCTTCATTGTTGAGTTTTCTTTTGACGGATCTTTCCCAACAGCGCTTTTCTGGAAGTGTTAATTCTTTATGCAAATGAGAAGTAAATGCTTGACATGGAAAAGGAGAATTCATACACTAATTTCTTCCCTGCAGAACGATTCAAAACAATAATTTTCTACCGTCCATGGCTTTATTTTTGTTTTTTTGTTGGGAATTGTTTCTGAGTTATCAGGTCGAGCATTGGAAGAAATCAGAGGTGCTCTCTACAATGAGCTTCGAACTTCAGAGGCAGCCAAGCGGCAACAGCAAAGATTTTGTGGTCCTGTTGTGGCAATGACGTTCAATTTTGTGGTTTCAGTTGGAATTATTCTGACAAACAAAAATGTGATTCCCTTTTCCTTTTCTTCTGAACCATTGGAGTTTATGCATTTCAGAAATTTTGCAGCCTGCAATTGTTCCTGATGTGCTTGTGATACCAGCCTTAAATGCTCTTCTTTACACTTAGATTCCTAAAAATATCATATTTTGTTATGCTTATGCTTACAGGTGATGGGGAAAGTTGGGTTTAACTTCCCAATCTTTCTCACCTTAATTCACTACTGTGTTGCATGGATACTACTTGCCATTTTCAAGACATTGGCACTGCTTCCAGTTTCTCCTCCCACTAAAACTACTCCATTCTCGTCTTTGTTTAGTTTGGGCGTTGTCATGTCTTTCGCCACTGGTCTCGCCAATACTAGCCTAAAGCATAACAGGTTTGAAATCAGAATTCATATGCTTCGGAATAGCAATTTTCAGTTGTCAATATCTCAAGTTTACTGAATGTACGTATGCAATGTACAGTGTCGGTTTTTATCAGATGACGAAAATTGCAGTCACTCCTACTATAGTTCTGGCAGAGTTCATCCTCTTCAGCAAAACCATTTCTTATAAGAAGGTGAGCAACTCTTCCCTCAATATCTTTCCCTATATCTATTTTTTGAAGAAACAAGATGCTCTATTAAAATGAAAGAATCAACGCGTCATATATAGACCATTTTTTGGCCATTTCTGACCCAGTCCAGAAAATTCTGCAGGTTTTGGCTCTGCTTGTTGTATCAGCCGGTGTGGCAGTTGCAACCGTTACAGATTTAGAGTTCAATTTTTTCGGTGCTTTTATTGCAGTTGCATGGATAATTCCTAGTGCTATAAACAAAATATTGTGGTCTAATCTACAGCAGCAAGGCAATTGGACTGCTCTGGCGTAAGTAATTGGGATGTTTCATAGTTTGGCAAGTGTATCCATCAATCACTTCTTTAAAGAACGATTTGTGATTGTAGGTTGATGTGGAAGACTACTCCTGTCACAGTTTTCTTCTTACTAGCCTTGATGCCATGGTTGGATCCTCCAGGAGTGTTATTGTTCAAGTGGGATCTCAACAACTCATCCGCTATTTTGATATCAGCTCTCCTTGGTTTTCTTCTACAATGGTCTGGTGCTTTGGCGCTTGGGTGAGACATTATTCCTAATTTCCATTTACCAATAATTTCCTCTTTCAACTTGTTTGTGGTAAGGTAATGGCAATACATTCAGAAACATGTATATATATAGTCAACAGCAAAATTTTTGAGAGCTTGTTTTTCTCTTTTGCTCTCAGAGTTTGGTTTAAAGTTCAACAACGGTTTATTGTTCTTTGTATGCAGGGCAACTTCTGCAACTTCTCATGTAGTTTTGGGGCAGTTCAAGACCTGTGTAATTCTACTTGGAGGCTATCTTCTTTTCAACTCGGATCCCGGGTATGTGAGCATTTGTGGAGCTTTTACAGCTTTAAGTGGTATGTCAGTTTACACATCACTTAACTTGCAAAGGTCGCAAGAAGCTTCAAATAAGCAGCTTCCTAAGCATAGTGCACCTTTAACCAAACCAAAAACCAATATTGAAGACTGCATAGTCTCGAATGCGGCTGACTCCCCAAATCTTGTTTGAAATAGAGCAGAGGAACTTCTTAAAATAGAGAGAGAGAGAGAGAGAGAGAGAGAGAGAGAGATTATAGCGCCAAGATATGTACAGGAACAATTTTGGATTTTCTCGATCAAAGTTATTTGATTTCAAATGTGACAATGTCCTCGTCATCTCTGCTGCTGCTGCTTGTAAACAGAGCACATAGCCACAAGGCCAAAAGGCCTTTTTAACTGAGATTAGCATGAAGTACGTCTATAATAACCAGTTTTTGGGATGCATTTCACATATTGCTTTGGCTTGAAGCTTATGCAACTTCATATCTCAATATTGTATCATCAACGTAGGTAATGCATGCATTATTGATTTTCCTTAGGAAATCTCTCTTGTCTAGCAGGTTTTAGGACATCCATAAACCCACATTTTAGTGTATGGATGATGGAATCAACCGTCTGTAATTTTCTTAATGACTTGCTGCGTAAGACATTCATAACTTAAATATGAAGACATTAAATGAGCCAACTAAAAATAGCATGACTAGTTTCATGGAACATAATGACCAAAAACAGGGTTATGCATTCATTTATTTAAAATATAAAATATAGTTGCCAGTTCTCATCTATCAGTTACAGCTGAATACTCCATCGATCCCTTGCTGCCAAAATTAATATACAGGTGAGACACCAGAAAGGAAGGATTGATAGAACCCACTCTCTTGGACCTTTTAAATTTCTATAAGGATCTCCAGAAAGTAATAAGTTTAACCCAGAAGGGAAAAAACAAAAAGGGAAGAAAATGGTTCGCTGCCTAGTGAAAATGCAGAAAAAGTAATTTAAAAGAATCTGAACAACTGCACCTGTCACATTCATGACTTGAAATGTCAGCAACATGCATCCCCACCTAAAGACTGGCCATAAAATTTCTCGGACTCATATTATATTTACACTAATATCAGGCCAGAGCTTCATAGTCTCTCAGTCTCCCTCTCGAGGAGTTATGCTAGATCAGTAACTAGAATTCCAGTTCATTTGTGCAATTTGAGGTTGCTGATAAGCACCAGAAGGTGGTCCCATAGTTTCAACAGCAGCAGGAACAGCTTGAGACTGCTGCAATAGTGGATTAACATTTGAAGGGGAAGGGGAAGGGGAAGCTATTGTTGGTGCTGGTTGATAAATTCCAGGGAAGGCACTATGACCAGTTTGTGCTGCAAATGCAATGTGCTGTCCCTGGAGGGTGAGATTGTGCAGAGGATTAATTTGCATGTTGGATAAATCTTGTCCTCCTGCTGGTATCCAAACAGCCGAGCCTTCAGTCTGCAATAACAACAATAGTATTACATTCCATCAATTCTATTAAACAAATTTAAAAGTTGCAAAAGAAAATATCTAAGAAAACTAAAAATATAGATGCTACACACTAATCTATATATCTGGCACTATTGCATAACAGTTGCTGGCAAGGAAATCTATTAAAGTTACCAGGGGTTCCCCACAATCATAACAATTAACATTACCTTGGTTCCAAGCTTGAAATATTTACCTACATAATATGATGTACCTTGATGAAAGCAATTATAAGGTAAAACAAAAGAATGGCAGAAAAAGGAGCAAAAACCCACCAGTGGTCTTGTGTAAGTTTGATTATCTTTCAATTGAGATGCTGCAAGATCCTTGTTACTAGTAGATTTTCCAGAGGTCACAGCAGTAATAGGATCGAAGCCAACAGGTGAAGAACTATATGAGCCATAGCCAGTGGTAATTCCAATTTGAGTTGGGTTTCCTGCATTAGTTCTTGGCTTGAATTGTGGAAGAGGGAACTTGACTCCAGCAGCAGCTGCCGCTGATGATGGATATATATTACCAGTTGAAGGTTGCTGAGGAAGTCCACTGGGGCACAAGAACTGGTGGATTTGTGGCACAAAATAAGGTGACAGGTATTGGCCATAAGAGAGGTAGCTTGGATAAGGCTGTCTCAAAAAATGAATTTGTGGAGGAGCAGCAACAGAGCTCTGCGCAAATGGAGCTGGACTTGAGCTAGGGGCAAGAGAATTCCCATTCTACAAGTAAGACAAAGCATCAGAAGTGCATAACAACTTTAGAAAGTAAGAAAAGGAGGAGTAACAGAACTGCACATCTAATGACAATGACAATAAACAACAAAAATAGCATCTGTGATGCCATCCTTGAGATATCCTTTTTCGTGCAAACTATACATCTAAAACTTTGCATGGAAGAAATTAAGGTCCTTGGGGTATATAGACTTTAAACCAGTTCAGTTATGATATGCATCCTGATAGCTATATCAGATATTTTGACAATATTGAAATTCTTAATTCCACAAAAACTGAGGTCTCCTTCAATGAAAAAGATATCACAAACATCTCTAATTAAATAATGTCACATTGCATACATATGCTTTGGTTGATGCAAAAGATTTGGTTAGATCAAAGTGACATGGTACAACAACTTCATAAGGTTCGCATCCTTCCATAGAGAAAAGTTTATAAGTAAAAAAAAAAGAAACATCAAGATTGTTAGGAGAAAATCAATTGACTTAATGAAACACGGTTGATGAACATTATATAGAGAAACAAGATAGGGCCTTACAGCAAAGTTAGAAATGAGAGAAGCATCACATGCCTGAATCTCAAGACCCTCCATTTGTACAAATTGGCTTGCAGGTGAGGGCAACATGAAACCATAATTATACTTTGGAACACTTTGAACAGTGGGCTTCTGTTGGCCTTCTTGAAGCAAGGGTTTCTCCTGCAGCATCTCCAGCTTTGACTCATCGTGCTTCAATTCTGTGTCATTTGACACATTGCCAACCGCAGGAGGCACTTCATCCACCAGGGAGGGAGACCGTGGATGATCAAGACTTTCCCTTTGAGACATTGTGAGAACACTTTGACTGCAGCATAAAGGTCAAAAACAGCCAAACACATCAAATAAGGCATTGTTAGATATCGTATCAACATAGACAACTATTTTCACCATATGATTGGAACATAGTTGTTTGAATAAAGAGAAAATCATTTTGAACTAACAAGACAACAAAGTTTGAAAGCCAGTTTTAGAGAATTCAGATGACAGAATAGCAGTTATAGCCATTTAGCAGTATTCAAGGGTATGAGAAAATAAACTCAACATAATATCAAATAAAACCCCAAAACATTGTAGAGCATTCACCAACCTAGGAGAAGGCTGCCCAGCAATTTCATCACTCCCACTAGAAAATTCAATGGCGCACAAGGAGCTCATCTCACCACTGGTGCCATTGACATGCTTTGTTGCTAATCCAAAAGGAGCATCAATGCTTCCAAATGTCAGCCCATTTTTTACTGCTTCGGAGACTTTGAAGTGATTGGGAAAAGTAACATGTTGACTATCAGAAACAGTTGACTCAGGAAGCAGCTGAGAATTGGCTTTGACTGCAACAGCCACATCCCCTGAATTTACCACAGTTTCAGAAGCATAAGTAATGTGAAGATGCAAAATTACAGAATAACATGATAAAATGCTATAGCAGAAAGAAAAGGAAACCTAAATAATTATCTCCAATATTTTTTAGGGAAAGAGGACTATACCTTTAGCAGGTGCAACAGATTCTTTTGCCTGTAGGCTACCATTGGCCAAAGAACTGTCATGGGTTGATAAGGAAGAAGACTGTAAAGGTTCAGCCGGCTGAATCTTTTCCACTGCCTCTGATTTGCTTTCGATCTTCCCTTTGTGGGTAGAGTTTGAAGTGTTTGAGGCTGCCTTTTCAATATTGGAAGAGTCCTTGTCCCTCTGATAGAGAACATCTTTGTTGTCTTGAATATGGTTAGGTCCAGCAGCTTTCCGGTGGCTCCCTACTTCACATACTATTGTGCCAACAGCACCACCATTCCACGGCACAGGTGATGCCAGCACAGGATCTGAAGCAGAGGAATAGACACCAGATACCAATGACGGACTGACAGAAATAGGAAAGTGATTGAAACTCAAAGTAGATTTTTCTTGCTCAACTCTAGTGATTGAGGCAAAGGTAGGAGTGGGAAGCAGTGGTTCAGTAAGCAACTTTTTTGTATCAACAGCCATACTAATTTTAGGTTCAGGAACCACACCATCCACAGATAATTGATGGTCACGCCCATGACTAAAGCTTCCATTGGATAGACTTGAATGGTCACTGGGTACAACAGTTGAAGCTCTGTAAATTTGTTGAAACAAATTCAAATACGAAAAAGTAATATAATATTTTCAGGAGGGATTATAGAACATAGTTTTGATCATGAACTTTGGCTATATAATTACTTTGTCTCAAGAGGCACTGCATTATTTTTTATTTTCTGCAGAACTGGACCTCTCTCTGTCAGGTGATTAACTCCATTTTCCCTTCGAGGAGCTGCATTCCTCCCACTGCTAGTAACTGACAAGAACAATTTGTGAGAAAGTTCATAAATTTTCTGGATGACAATGGCATTAGACAGTGTTTCTTATATTAAAATGAGATTATAATTCTCTGAGAACAGTGAATAAGGGAGGATAGGGTTGGCAATAATGCTAACGATGCAAACAAGTTAAACCAACACCAAGACGCACACAACAAATAATGCACTTAGAATTCAACGTTTGAATGAAAACACAACATGAGTCCTATCAACTATCATAGACAATAATGCTTCAAGATGGAACTGTAGGGTTTTTATCCTTCAAAGGGACAAAGCATATACTATAACTATAGTTCAAAATTTAGGAATGTGAAGGTGGTTGTCAACTAAATGGCCATAAAATAAAATAAAAATAGAGCACAGTCCAAAAGCTTTGAAATAGAGAGTAGAAATTTACCAGAAGAGGTGTAATTAGAATAATAGTTCCCCCGACCACCTCTAGTCCCCTGTCCCTGCAATGGTACAAGCACCAAAACAACCAATATGATATTGCCAAGTGAACTCAGTTGAATGCATGCAACAAGCTGGCCCATGGAACAAGGCATAACTGGCATCAGCTTGAGCCTTATTGAACTCATTAATGGTTTATAACGAAACTAGTAAATCATATCAAGTTTAAACGACAGCAGGCTATATCCATGCCTAGAATCAACGGAAAATTAAAGCTGACGGTTATAATAAACAATCAACTAATTTCAATAGCCAATAACAGAAATATAATGTTGCCACAACAGATAGAAAACTTGTTGAAGACATTTTATCTGAAGAATTTTACTAGCAATCCCACTAGATGATTTTTCTCCTTTCTTTTGTAATTTTTATTTTAAACATCAAAAAGAAAAAGAATTCTACCTCCTTCTTCCGATCACGTTTCTTCTTCACCTCCTGAAATGTATCTGCCAACCAAAACAATACACCGAGTACCTTCAGCTATAAAAAACGACTCCAAACTATCGTGCATATAGCTAAGCATAAAATCTTTTGTAATCATGTATACATTGAATACACGATTGCTAAAATCTCTAATTTAGAATAGAGGGAAAACCTAGATGCACAATGCATTCATGTAAATAGAAACTCTAATGTAGACAATGTCATCTACATACAGTCACAAAAATGAACTCTTCAAAATACACAGTCCCAAAAAAAAAAAAAGCCAAACTTACGGCATCAACACATAAAACCCCAATACGAAACTTACTCGTATTCATGTAAAACCCCAATGCTTCCAGCAAAACTGCTAAATATTAAAGCTTTTGTACAATACCCAGATGCAAAAGAACCCATCTTTACATTAAACAACACCTAAATGAACTACATTTATGTAAAACCCTGACGCAAAAGTCACATACGGGTGTAAGTATATACCCAAATAAAGGAGCCTCTGAGCGGTCTCATTGGGATCCATGGAGCAATCCTGGAGAATGGAGTAGATCTCTTCATCACTGTGTTGCCTGCCCGTGGTCTCACGAATACTCTGTATTGTAGGACGTACCTGTGCAGGGATCATAACCCTAAACCCAGCTTCTTCGCCGCTCTTGCTTCTGTTATTGCTGTTGTTCTTGCTCATAGTGATGGTTTGCTTGTTGATGACAGAAAGGAAAGAAAAGCAAAGAGAGAAGATCTTCAGAAAGAAAGATGAACATGTGCCAATGTATTGTACTTATGTGTCTTGTTTAGAGACATTTTCATAGCCTATGAATCCTAATGTACTTGGGATTAATAAATACATAAATTAATATAGCAAAAAAATATTATTTTTATGGTTTAGAAATTTGGGAGGTGGGTATTGTTGATGAATTGTTCAAAGATATGGAGGGAGGGGGGAAATGTAAAGTGCTAAAGATTTTGTTTATTTAGGGGCAATCATATGGGGTGGGAGAAATGTGGGCATGATGGCATATTGGTAGGCTGATTTAGAGATTGCATAAAAAGAAGAAAAAGGAAAGGCAGATTGAGTTGCCACAAGTCACAACTACGACTTAGGATGAGTAGAGCAAGCTAGCTAGCTAGGCATTCTTTTGAAAACATTTTGTTTACTCACTTGCACATTCAGTCAGAGCTACTACTATACGAAGAAGTTGTGGCATTACCTTTTGCTTTTGCACATAACTTTTGTGAATGAATAATAATTGCTGGGAAAAGTATTTTCTAACGTTCAATGTACCAACCATTGCATGGAATTGATAGCCAAGTAAGTCTCCACCTTTGGGAAAAGAAATGTTTGAAAGACTGTCAAGTCACTCAAAATTTAAGACCCAAATTTTTTCGGGTTCTAAATCAAACCAAACCAACCCAAAACAAACAAGCCCAATTTTTGTATGGCCCAAAACTACAAAAAATAAAAATTTGAGAAGCAACTCTTATCAGAGCCAGGTTTCGATCCTGGGACCTGTGGGTTATGGGCCCACCACGCTTCCGCTGCGCCACTCTGATTTTTTAATATGTGGTTACAATAACTAATATATAATTAAAAATAATTTCATATTAGCCCATGTTATTTTGACATACTGTAGTTTTCCCCAAAAACTTTAACAATATTGTCATGTTACCCCTAATTTCATTTACAATATTGTGGGCAATATTGAATAAGTAAAATGTCTAATGTATTCCCTCTATGGTCTAATATTATCAAGAGCAAATAACGGTTGGGGTGTGATGATGCTTTTGAAAAGTGGGGGACAGAATTGAGATATGCCAAAACATTATGGGGTGATATGAAATTAGCCCAAAAACAAGAGCGTACGACAGATCAGCGGGTGGCATCAATGACTGGAAAAGCAAGTCGGTGGGCAAATTCGACTATTTCTTATGACTTCAGGTCTCAGCTTTTTACATTTATGCGTTACTGGCATAACGAGCGGGAAGCCATTACTTAGTAAAATGGGTATTCGATGAGTGGCAAACCTGTCATTACGCATTCGCACCTTCGTTTTATATTCGCGACTCACAGGTCATGTCTTCTACTCCAAAACCCTAACGCGGGAACTTCAATATTTTTTCCCCAAATTCGCTCTCTCTTGATCTCTCGATCTCGAGAAATTTCCTAAATCCGATCGATCAAACTAGCGATAAACATCGTCATGGGTTCCAAATCCAAAGTCGATAATCCTCTCAGCGGCGACGGTGCAAGCCCTGGGTTCGTATCTCTCTTTCTGTCTTTCTTGTCGATGTAGTTAATTTTGTTTGACTTATTGGAAGATAGATAAGGTTTGGGTGGAAAGTCGATTGAAATTTTGGGGGGTTTTGCTCTTGTTGTTGAGATTCGGTGAAATCTCTTGCTTTTCCTTCTAAATTAGTTTGCTTCTACTAATCGATGCGTTTTGGAATTGCAGGAAGATTTTCATTGGTGGATTGGCTAAAGATACGACCTATGGTGGGTATTTTTTAGTTGCCTTTTATGATTAAAGTAGTTTGTAGTTTGTAATTCGAGTGATTTCGGTTTTTATATTTACTTGTGTGTTAATTTTCTAGCTTTACTCTGGGTTAATATATATATATATATATTTACTTAATTCTTACTATATCTATCGGGCTATATGGATTTCTGAGTTTGATTTGTAATTTTTGTAATTTGATTCTGTTGCTGTGTTTGAATCAATTGCAGCTACATTTAATAAGCATTTTGGGAAATATGGCGACATAACGGATTCTGTTATAATGAAAGATCGATACACAGGGCAGCCAAGGGGTTTTGGCTTTATAACATACGCTGATCCTTCTGTTGTTGACAAGGTTATTGACGACCCACATATAATTAATGGAAAACAGGTAATTGTTTTCTTAACCTTACTGTCTGGTCTGTGCTTAGTTATTACTTTATAGAAAAGAACCATATAATGAATTGTTGTCTTCCTTAACCTTACTGTTTGGGCTGTAAAGAAACAAATAAAGTGTTGTCCTCCAATAATTGTCATCTCTGGAAGAATTTACAGGGAGGATGTAGCGAAATTATTTTTAAACATTATTTTATGTTTTTCAGAAACCATGTTATTGATGGATTCAAGGCACTGTATTCTTCTCTGTTCATTGCAAGTTTGTAGTATTAAGATCTTAAGCATTTATATTCTTTATTTGTAATTGTCTAACAATTGATCTTGACTGAGGCCACTATTTGATCAGGTTTATAAGTTTAATAACATTGAAGATGAAGTTGGCTTCTTTTGATATTATGTGATATCAATAGTAGTAGACTTATACTGATAGATAAGATAAGGTATAGATATTGTTCAATCCTGCCAGTCTATCCGTCATTGTTAGGCTTTGCAAACAGGATGGTCTAAATTTGTTTATTAGTAGCTTAAGATGAGGTTTTGGTTGTTGCTCCACTGTTTGTGGATTACATAGTAGCCTCTTTCTCTCTCTTTTTTCCTTTAATTCTACCCTGGTGAACTTTGATCAGGTTGAGATTAAAAGAACAATTCCCAAAGGTTCAGGTCAATCTAAGGATTTCAAGACAAAGAAGATATTTGTTGGTGGGATACCATCATCAGTCACTGAAGGTATGCCATTAATTCAAGTTGTTATATTTTGGGTTTCCAGGATATACTTAAAATTTACCATCATGGCACGTGAACAAGTCTTACCAATTTCTCACTGGTGTGCATTTTATTTAGATGAACTCAAGAATTTCTTCTCCAAGTATGGAAAAGTCCTGGAGCACCAAATCATCCGTGATCACGAAACTAATCGTTCTCGAGGTTTTGGATTTGTAATTTTTGATAGTGAAGAAGTTGTTGATGAAATGTTATCCAAAGGAAATATGATTGATATGGCTGGCACCCAGGTGAGCTTATTAGGTTGGACTCCAAGAAATCAACTTCTAAAAACTTACGGTTTATCATCAAGCATTCTTTATCCCATTGTCTTTTTACACTACAGATATATCAGTCTTTGGTTGTTTCCTTAATTGACTTGTATACATTTCCGTTATCATCATAGTGTTTTCTTTCTTTCTTTTTTTTTTTTCACTTCTGATGATTATAGTTGGAGATTGCTACAGGTAGATTTTCACAGGAAAAGGGCTGTCATTATAGTTTCATTGCAGCAAAACCTAGGTTAACTAAGTTGCTTTGTTGTAGGTGGAGATCAAGAAAGCTGAACCAAAGAAATCGTCAAACCCTCCACCTCCTCCTTCATATGGTAGCAATTCTAGGGGCCGTTCTTTCAATGATGGTTTTGGTGGGTTTGGCGGTTCTTATGGTGGTTTTGATGGAGGATTTGGTCCTGGAACTTATAGGACACCTGCAGGTCTTGGTAGTAGGCTTGGTGGTGGATATGGGTACGGTAGTGGAGGTGGAGAATTTGGTGGCGGCTATGGGGGTTTTGGAGGCAGTAGCTTAGGAGGCTACCGAGGTGAACCGTCCCTTGGTTATTCTGGTCGCTTTGGACCCTATGGTGGCGGGTTTGGCAGTGGTTATGGTGGAAGTGGTCTAGGTGGATATGGTAGAGGTGGCGAAGGATATGGTAGTTATGGAAGTTCAGGGTATGGTGGTGGCTATGACTCTGGTCCAGGTACTAGTTATGGCACAGGAGGAGGACTGTATGGAAGGGGAGGCTATAGTGGCAGTAGTCGGTACCATCCTTATGCAAGATCTTAGAAGTTTCACTCAGGTTCCATATAGTATTTTATTGTGCATTGTTAGGCACTCCCTCACAAGTACTAGAAGTCCACTATAATAGCAGCAGTTGAGGCAGCTTTTGAAGAACAGAGAAGACCTTATATCATTATTAGACTGCTTCTATTTGTATGGCGTAGAAGAAAAATTAGATTTCTTATTCTAAACTAGTGCTTGGTATTCTATTCTCTGTCTTTAGTTTATTTTTCAATTTAGCTTGTTATGTAGACTGTAGAAATCTGTTCTTTTGGAGTTTGTTATTGCTTTCTTTAGTTTTATATAGATAGAAATTTGTGTTATTAATTTTAGCTTGTTATATTTTCCTTTAGCAGTTAGTATTATTAGTTTGTTTTGGGTAGAGAAGTATGGAACAGTGGCCTAGAATTTGACTTGGCAAGAAATTGCCTTTGTGGTTTAGGCCCACTTCTTCTTAGATATGGCTTTGTTTCATGTGAGTTGAGTCATTTGTTCTGATTGGGGGGTGGGGCAGATTGGAACTTGGATATGTTTATGATTTTAGTTCTAAGAAGAGTGTTATTTTTAAATCTATGACCATTGTTTGAGATAACCGGGTAATAATAGGAAGTAATAGTAGATCAAACTGTGTTTTGTTCTCTCTACTATTCAGGTAAGGTATTATTAGTAAAAGAAAGGGCATCACTCTGACTTTCTGATTGGATAGACTTTCTGATTTGGGCCGCATCAATTTTATTATTTCTTTGTTTTAATATAAACGTTTTGGAAGTTTTCAGTTATTGGTTCCGATTTTTGTTCAAAGTGGAGCCTGTTCCATCTGGCTTCGGTTACAAACTGCCCGCTGCTTTTCTGTTTCTAACTGTTGCAATTTGATTTTATTTTGAGTTTTGAGTACTTTGGTGTTGTTTAATAAATGGTGGCATGGCAAGACTGATGGAGAACAAGACTCTGCAGTTGTAACATTGAACATAAAAATGTTGCTGATTGGGTTGACATCAATCTTAAGCTTTTTTGGCATGCTTTGATGATGATTGGCTTCTGAGGATTTATCTTGTCCGGACTGTAAGTAATATGATACTACATTGTTAGTTATTGTTTATGTCACCACAAATAATGTAAATAAATAAACAGTTATTTTGGTGAAATTCTTCTTCGGGTGTTAATGTGTTGCCCGGGCGTTCCCATCCATAAGCACGTATAATTTGATGAAAGGCTTCAGTTTGTGGAATGGTTGTTGGATTACATCCCGAGAATACTAATTGTTAGATTATGTTGTTAGTCCTCTCCAAGACAAATAATAATCGCCCAAGTTATGATGTCTTTTTAATTAAAGCATTAGAAATATATGTGTGTATGTATATAAATATATTTGTATTGGAGGAGTTGTTGTGAATAAACTTGTAAAATTACTGGTAAATGGAATGGAAGCATAGAACTCATTATTTGTCTTTGATGCAAAAGCGATATGTCCCCTCGTCAATGCAAACAGCCCTTATTTCCGGCAATTATAAGACTAACATTAGCCATATGTTGGGAACACCGTGTAATATAGTGACCAAAAAAGAGAATATTTTAAGTGAGGTGGTGGCAATGATATATGTATTAAAAAAAATTAAAGAAATTTTTATTAATTAATTAATTTATTATTAATAAATATATATTTTTTAATTTTATTAATGAAATAATCTTACCATCTCGACGTTTACTTGATGCTTTTTACGGAACAAAATGATTAAATGTTGGCTTAAGCGCTAATTAATTGAAACGACGCCGTGTGAATGTTCGCCAATTACCGGCCTGGGTAAATCACAACGTACAAACAGTAAGAGACGGACAGCGAGTGCTTGATCGGCGATTCCGAGGAGCGACGATTCTCGGTGAGTTACAAGATGGGCGAGTTGAGATACGAATTGTCACAAAACGCATACATAAAGCTCGTATTGCACGCGCGAAAGCATAAGACGACGGCGGTCAACGGTGTCTTGCTGCGACGAGTCTCGCCTCGGAACGACGTCGTCGTCGAGATCGCTGACTCCGTTCCCCTCTTTCACTCCCACCTCGGCCTCCTTCCCAATCTCGAGCTCTCCCTCATCTTGGTATTTACTTATATGCACTCTATTTCTCTCTCTACCTCTTTATGTGTTGTGATTTAGTTAGAATTGTGAGATTCACATAGTTGAACCAGTTATTTGAGGATTTGTGTTTTAAAGATTTCTGTTGTTGCTAAATGTTACATCGTAAATGCTGAACAATTGACCCATTTGTTCGGATGGGTGTTCACCCTCAAGTGTTGCCGTACCGCATGCATACATCTGTAAGTAACTTAGTGCAACATGGCAAATTTCATTGAGAGGAATCAGCAAAGAAGTAGAAAACGGGCCAACATCTTTCTTTTTTGTGTTTTGTTTGCCTGAAAAGTTCTGTTCTTCTGAGAATTTTTTTCGATAAATTTTTAAGTACTTTGCTACTACCTCTATCTTGTGTAATTTGTGTGTTAGTTGGTATGAGCTATGGGTAAATGATTTAAACAAAATTTTCTCTCTTTATGGCGCATTAGTTTTGATTCTGAGTTTACGATATGTGCTCTAATTGTTTTCTTAAAAGCTGAAACATGTTGCATGTTAACAGGTTTCTTCTTTTTGATTGGAGGAAGTTGTAGAACTCTTGGTTGGTTCTTAATTGCACTTCAAAGAAAGGTTTTCTTAGTTTTTTTTTTTTTTTTTTCATGTATTCCTGATTGGCAGAAACACTTCTTTTATTCTTCATAGAGAGTTTACAAAGGTTGGTGGCATGGAAATCTCTTTCCACTTGAACTTTGTCATATGATCTTGTTAAGTTTTTTTCTGGTCAATAGAAGCTTGAACATTTATGCTTTGAAGATTCTTCTGGGATTTCTTTTATGTAGTACTTTGAAATTAATGAGGGTCTTATGGATGTTGATTTATTGTGTTTACCAGATAGAAGAACATTATAATGCTCAAGGTCTCAGCATTGTGGGGTATTTTCATGCAAATGAGAGGTTTGATGACACGGAGCTTAGTAATGTGGCTAAGAATATTGGTGATCACATCTGTCAGTACTTTCCCCATTCTGCCATTGTCTTGGTATGTATTGTTAACTTGGTATTTTGACACTTGTGGTGCTTGGGTCTTTTGCTCAAAATTTTTTAGGGTTTTTAACCTCTAATGGCAACCATTGTAGTTAGATAACAGAAAACTGGAAGCATTACCCAAGGGGAAAGAGCGGAGCCCTGTTGTGCAGGTTAGTGCTAATTTTGTTTGTACAGATATTCCATAATTATAATGGTGTATGTTGGGTTCTTGGTTACGAAAAGGTTTTTGGTGATTGGATTGCTGATATAGATTAAATCCTTCTAAGGCAAATCGTGTTTGTCTTAATGGTGCTTATTGTTTTCCCTGTTGTCCATTGGCATTATGTAAAATGTTGTGATAGTTGGATGTCTCTGATTCGTGCAATATCACAATGTGCTATGAATGTGCTGAATTTTTCATTTGGTTATCCTTTATATATTTTGGCTGTAGCTTTAAATAGTGTTGCTTTTGCCAGGAATTGGTATTCCTGTATTGGAGTAAATCTATTGAGAACTTTTTGAAGCTGTGTTAGGGGAAACTATGTCTAATTTGCGCATCAAAATTTTATATGTTTTTATTTTTTTTGGTTAGTTTTTAACCCTGTATATAGCATTGTTCTGCTTGAGAATTTGTGCATCTGAGTATATTAGTTTAATGCTAGAGTGCAGTGTACATGAGGAGTTTAACTAGATGGCTTTTAAGGTGACATATTGGATTAAAATATGCTTCTTTTCACCTCTTTCATATCTTTTTAGAGATAGAACTACTGGAAGCAATCTAAATGTCAATGGTTTTTCTTAATATTGTCAAATGGAAAAAGCCATATTCTCTATCCCTTTGTCATTTATCAAGAGTCCTCTTGTAACCTCAATGTTCAAGTTGAATGGTATGCCCTTCAGTTTTTTTCAATCAAGATGTTGGAGGTACAAATCTCTTACGGCCTCCTGCCTTGGATTTTATATACCATTAGTTTCCATGTTACCAACATTGTAGCGTCCAAAAAATACTTCCCAATTTCAAACCTGGGGTGCGTGCGTATATGCGCACATATAAAATCAAGAGCCCTTTTTCCTTTCGCAATGAGCGCTTCATTTTTTTTTTAAATACATAAGAAAGTGGTTGGTAAAGATCATTTTCAAGTTGAACTTGAAGATCTCTGACTTAATGATGCTACTGATTTACGTCAGTTTAACTTTCCAGAAGTTTGTAGTCCTTATTACTGTTGTCATGGTTAGAATAAATGATAATATTCTCAAGTCCATGTGCAGCATCATAATAGCTGTTACTATTCCAATTTGTTGCATGCTCTTCTGGTTTTCATTGTCATGGTAGTACCAAACTTCAATATAATAACATGTTGAGCTTTATTTTTATTTTCCTCCACAAATCTTCTTTCCGGTTGTCTTTAGCTAAGCTTATTGTCTTTCTTTTCGTGGAGTAGCTTTACATAAAGGGTGAGTCCAGGAATTGGAAGCTAGTTGGATCTGATTGTGGCTGCCAATTGGTAACTAAGGAGCCTGCTGCAAATGTAGTTTTGTTGGATTATATTTCTTCTGGGAAGTGGCAGGATATTGTAGATTTTGATGATCACCTTGATGACATTAGCAAGTAATAACCACTGGTCATTGTCTACCTAGTTTTTGAATTCGATATTAATTTGGCTATGCCATTAGTATTAAGTTTGTTTGACAGAAAGTGTAATCTACTAATTGTTTTGCCATTTGCAGGGATTGGCTGAACCCAGAACTTTTCAAGTAAAACTGCCAATAAATCCCCGGATTTTTTCTAATCTGTCCACTCTGGCAGTGGTTAAAGGCTTAAAGCTGATGCATGACACATTTTCTTAAGCTTGAGACATGGCAATCATGAAGAGAAAATATCTTGAACCACATACTTGTTTCCGCAATTAAGATTTTGTGGTGAAATATTCGGTTGAATTAACATCCATTTTGTGTTAGTGATTACCTTGTGAAGTTCCCAGAAATAATACTAGCCTCTTCAGTCTTTGGAGTTGTAACATCAGTGACTCCATATCCAATGGATGTTTATGGTTTCAAGATGGAAATGCTCTTTATTCTGTTTTCTAAGATATATTAGTCTGTCTGGTATGTCTTATCTCTGTATGTGTTTTTATTTATTTTCATTTACAACTTTTGATAGAGCAGTTCAATGATAATTTCATGTTTAAGAGTTCATTTATTGATCGTAAGAACGATTTACAGAAGTTTGAAACAGAACTTACCGTGAATTGTATAATTCATGAACTGTGACGAGAACGTGTGTATAATAAACTTTGTAATTGTTTCCAAGTTAAAATTCAATTTCTTATTTTTAGAAAATAATTTATAATAGAAAAAATGTCCGTACCCTTTCCCGCGTATTTCCACTTCCAACGGTTGATTTCAGAAAACCGTTGAAATGGTTCTCTTTCCTCTTTAACAATAAAAAATGTTCACTACCCCCCGTCAAATGATCTTTAAGACTGATACTCTCTACAACTTCTCAGCCAACACCAAATCAAAACCGACGCTCCTCTTTTAACCCTCCCTTGAACTCGAATGCTCTTGGTCCCGGCTCTTGAGTTTCACTTACTCGCGATAAATCTTTGCCCAGGTAAAGGGACCTGAAATTTTTGTATGGAATTATTGGTTGTAAACATTTGTTGACAGCGATGGTCTTGTTTTATCAGTTACGTCATAGCATGACTACAGAGTATGGGATTATTCACCAGATTGAGCATTATGGTTGTACGGTTGACCTTTTAAGCAGGGCAGGCATCCTGCGAGAGGCTTATGAGATCATCATAAACACGCCTATAAACAGAATGGGGTTGTCTTGGGGAACTCTGTCACAAAAATATTGACCTGACCGAAGAAGTTACTTGACACCTTGGTCAGTTGGATTCGCTTAACGATGGATATACTCTGTGGTTCTATCTAACTTTTACGCGGACGGAGAACAGTGGGAAGATGTGGCAAGAGTGAGGAAGTTGATGAGAAGTCAAGGTGTGAAGCAGACTCCTGGTTGGAGCTCAATCACATTTGATGGAGTGGTTTACGAGTTTGCAGCCGGGGATGAGGCGCATCCTCAAGCTGAGGAGATATGTGAAATATGGGAAAGACTACTAGTTGAGATGAAGCTTAAAGTATACATACCGTACACATCAGTTGACCTGCTGGATATAGAAGAGAAAGAGAAGGAAAAATTTTTGTCCATCATAGCAAGAAATTGGCTCTAACTTTGGGATCGATCAACACACCTCCTGGAACACCAATCAGGATAATTAAGAATCTTCGTGCTTGTGAGGACTGTCCTCTGCGTTTAAGTTGATATCAGAAATAGTTTATCGCGAGATTGTTGTTTCAAGGGTGCCTCGTGTTCTTGCAGGGATTACTGGTTACTTTGTAATCCACATCTTTGTTGAAATTTATATCAGTGAATCATTAACCTGATAATTCATGCAGCCTCATGCCTTTCTTCTTTAAAAGCATTCTTTTTCTTACTTCGTAGAATATTTGAGAGTTTAATCATAAATGACATGTTAACTTGCAATATGTTTTTCCAATTTGGGCCAGTATCATCTTTTGCGGATAAAAATTTTACAGCTATATCTTCTCCATTCATTCTTCATCATTTGAAAACTCCAGCCTCGTTTCTTTTCGAATTTCATGCACACAATACTCAAGTCATTAATTGGCGCTCGGAGTTTTACTGCACCTCAATGTACAGGGCATCCTTCGACCTCAATTCCTGGTGCTAGGGGGCATTTTGCCAATGGACAATGGTCGGTATTGGCCAGACCCCACCATTCTGGACCAAAAATGTTATGGGATTGAAGGGTGAAATAAAGGAATACACCCATGAAGGCAACTCCAGCATCTAAAGCAGCTGATAAGATATAGGTATGCCTAGCCCACCATTCCTTGAACCTTCTGTAAACATAGTAGTTGAAGAATATTCCAACAGCTCCCCAACTCAAATAGTTTACAGCTTTAGCTGATGGCAATCCCATTGGACCAGCCAAGATAATAGGCATATGGATATGCTTGATCCATTTTTTTTGGGGGAATTTGCGGGAAAGCAGCCATACCGGAACTGGAGCTAGTAAGCCAATTAGGAAGAACCAGTTCAACTGTGGATAGACACCGTTGTTTGTGAACATTCTGAGTGGGCCAACAACTCCCCAGATGATTGAAGCATTGTAGAAAACATCATCGCTAGGGCATGTCCATGGACTCCCCACCGGCAGCAAAGTTGTGTTACAAATGTTATCAACAGATGTAAGAAGCCACCATGATGTGCCAAAGTATACAGTTGAAGCAACTATAGTTCCTGCTAACTAAAGGTACATGTAGACAATTTAGCACAAGTTAGTCGTATATAGAGATAAAAAGCAGAAATTAGCATAAACTGCATAAATGATGAATCACCTGAACAATAAACATGGATTTCGGAGGGATTTTCATATAGTGACCGAGTTTGAAGTCGCCAAGAAAACCGAGGGCTTGCACCATGCTGATATAACCATACGTCTTGAAAGCCACATTGGCAAGGGGCTTCCCAGGATACATATACCCAATAACCAACTCTGTTATTATGTTTAGTCCTGGTTGCTGCAGAGCAAATACATTCTATTTAGAAGCTGCTTAAATCACGTACTATCTAAAGCATCAAATTCGAGTAATTACTAAAAATATATTGAAGTCCATTTAGTTTTTCAGTTGTCTGTATTCCATATTTGATGCAATGTGGGTTAGGGTTCATAAATACCATATTTGTTGTCGCTTGAATTACCCCAACGGGTAATGTGAAAAAGAATGCCATGGCACAAGCTAGCAGAAGTCCCCACCATGGAAGTTGAAACTGTTTATCAAAACCTTCACAAGTTAAGAGGGAAAGGGCGAACGTCAAGATCAAGATACTGTGGAACCACCATTGGGGTACTGCTTCGTAGTTCTTCTTCATCAGTCTCGTGTGCACATCACCAAACTGATCTTTGACTGCCGCAGTTGTTTTTCTCCACATTTGCCAAATTGTTCTACTCATTGTTTTTGGAAATTAAAGGAAGAAAAATTCATCAATATATAGGTCAATAGCATAAGGGAATTACCCAGTGAAAAGAAGAAGTTTTAGAACGAGAAATTAAGAAATCCTACAAAGATGCTTACTTTCCCTCAAAGAGTGCAACATGTGAAATACTAGCCATTAAAGTTGCAAAGCCCAAGCCGTAGATGAAAGCAAACATGACACTCAGATAAAGTTTGCTATAATTATTGTAGCCAACTTGATTAAAATTGAATTCCTTCTCGTTGAGTATTCGAGATATATTGTAAGTTTGGCCTGTAGAGTCGAAAGTATGCGAGGAAAATAACGGGAATCTCTTGGCCTCGTACACATTAGACCAATAAGCAATGGGAATAAGGACATAGAGAAACAAGAAAAACCCAACTAAGACGTTGGCAATGGCGAAGAATGGTGAGGCAAGGGGACTTCCCAAGAAGCCAGCAACAGTGGCCCAATCAAGGCCGAAGGAGCCGACGCCAAGGCCTTGAAGGCCGGAACCAAGCTTTTGTGCCGTGACTGAGTCCTTCCATATCCAACAAACAAAGGAGAGAGCAGATAGTGAAGGGAATAGATAGCCTGGCACAATATAGTAAGCAAAGCTTGATATAAAAACCATGAGGAAGAACTGTAGCCTAGTTAATCCTCCTTTGGTTCTCTTTTCTTCCTCGTGCAGTGCCCTGCAGTTGACACAAATAAAATGTTAAGACGATTCAAAACTTGGCATCCGATCTTTTTCAATATGAGAACGAGAGGGAGTGGAGTACCTAAACAGAGAGACTTGTACCAGGTTTGCCGGCCACCACATATATGGGGAATCAACAAGGTATTTTCTGAATAAACCAGCCCACCCATATCCCAGCAGCTGAAATTCATAAAAGAACAGAGAATCATATCCATATTGCAAATTAAGGATGCCTTCAGCTATTAGCCATTTGCATGGTATATGATACAAAATAGCAGCCATTTTCATTGTTAACTAATATGTTCTTGTAACCAATAGATTAGATGAGACATTAGCCGACGTCTTGTGATCAAATCAGGGTAAAATGGGGAGGTTAATGTTTCATATTATTTTATTTTTTATTTAAATTGTGGAGGTCAATGTTTCATATTATTTTATTTTTCATTCTTATCAAGAAAATAATGCTTTTCTTCTTCAAATTTTTTGTCGGTGTCGAAAAAGAGTGGCTATAAATGGAAGAACTCTGTATGTACCTGAGTAGTTTGTACTAACATCATGGCTGGTAGTGGGTGAAGACTTCTTTTGTAGAAAGCCTTGACAATTGTAATTATACCTACTGCATAAACACCACTCGATCCACAACTGGCAAAAATGGTGATCAACACATGTTCTTTCAGATTGAAGGGCCCTGGATTCAATGAAAACCACCATTTTGTAAATGGAACTTTTACTTGCTTTGTTGGAAGCGTTGCAGCCATTAGTTTTCCAACTGGGAGGACAAGAATTTGAGCAGAAACTGAACCAATATACAGCTGATTCTGGCGATAACCAAAGAACTGGTTTACAAAAGCAAGGAGGCAGCAGGATATTAACCCCAGAACCCAAGTGCGAAAGGTTAAAGCTGGTATTGATGGATCATCAGTGATTGGAACTGTGAGTCTGACTTCCTCAATTGGGTTGTCGTTTATTTCTTCATCTTCTGCACTAGTAAAAACACGAGTTATAAAGTCTGTGAATGTATCAACATGAACAACAACCCCTCTTCATTCCTCATCCTGCATTCTAAACTATGTAAAACTACGAAAGAGTTATTAACAATATGAAAAATTCTTCAACTCTTCTTCAAAAAAGGGCCAGGATCTCTGGCAAATTTTAGAAAATGTGTTTCAATCATGACAGAACTGAAGCCTGGTTTCGTGTAGATATAACCAACTTGGCCATTTGAGAGCCAGAGATAAGAGGTTTTACCTTTTACATTAACATCAGTTCGAAGCTTCTCCAGGGACACAGGTGGAGGAATTCCATCTTCAATATAAGTGTCCATCTCTTTCCTTCTGTTCTTGAACTAAAATGGCTATGCTCAGTCCTTACATATATATGCCTGCACCGCTTCAGCAATTAAAGATGCGTTTCTGTCTTATTTTTAAAGCTATTGTCTAGTTCTAACTTAGTAGGCCAAACGTGAACCTTAGCACAATAATTGGGTAAGCTTATATTATTGATGCAGTTGACAAAGTCAAATTAAATACTTATCATTCTGAGCCAATGGAAAAGGATTTATCCATATTGTGGCTGTGTTTCCCAATAAAGTCATTTTGAAGGCATTTATTTCCTGGTAATATGCTTCAGTAAAATCTTTTCCAGGCATTAATTTCCTAAGGTAAGATTTAAAGCTTCTCTGATGACATATTTATCATTACAAATGAACCCAGACACCCTTTTCTTGTCTTTTTTATTTTTTCAGCAATACTTGTTCTTATTTTATTGGAAACGTTCTAATTCCTGAGAAAATGGTTTTTCTTATTTTGTGAATGGGCTGCATAAACTTTCCAGCACAATTTTGCAAAGGCTTAGCTTTGGAGAGTTTGGCTATTATTAATCACCATTAACAAAAATGCGCAGTCAAACATCTAGATGGGAAAATAGCTGCCGGCCCCGTGAGCCATTTGGGACTTCTGTTTGCCAGGGACTGTTTGTTTTGTGACTCCAACACCAGCACTGTAATCGTTCCCAAAGCCAATGGCATGGAGTTAAAAATAATTAAATAAATAAAGAATAGGCGGCAACGTGACTTTCACGGTCAGTAAAATACTTTTGAGAGTTTGATTACAAATGATAACATGTTAATGGACAACATGTTTTGCTGATGAAATACCACAGCTTTGTCTTTTCCATTCATTCTTTATCTACATCGAAATAGCCAGCCTATAGATCTTTTCAAGCTTCGTGCGCATATACAACCTAGTTACAACTTTGGTGATGATCATCAAAGCACAGGAGTCCATCGACCTCAATTCCTAAATGGACAATGGTCTGACCCCACCATTGTGGTCCAGAAATATCATGAGATTGCAGTGTGATATAAAGGATTGCAGCCATGAAGGACTAGTTTTTAAAGAAACAAGAAGGAATGGCAGGAATTAAAGGACATCAATTCAAATCCTGGCTTTTTCAATCGAGAGAGATCAAGAATTCTAACTATCTCTTAGATTCATGGACCCAATTCGATTCAGTGGATCTTTCATTTGCATTTTATTCAATTCACAAGGTTCAACAAACCATCCAAGATTGTACTGTGTAGTACTTTTTATAGTAGAGATCCTTGTTTATCATATTAACAATCGAAATATGGTCCAAAGAAAAAATCTGTGTTCGCAGGCCTTCTTCCTATACGTAGGAGTTTCATTGGACCCAGAAATGATATATTGGAAGAGAATCCTTCGAAAAAACCTTTTTCAACCTGCTAATAGTGCATTATTATGTGGGATTTAATATTTGTTGACCGCATAGGTGACAATCTGTCATTTCATTGGCATATTTTTAGCTGGTTCCAGAAATTTGTCTTGCCTTTCAGATTCTGTTAGATTCTTTTCATACTAGTCATGGTGTTGTGACAGAGGAGCTGTAAGAATTGTTACCGATTCTTGCTATGGGGCTGTAAACATCAATTAGGTGGTAGGACGTGATAATGCATTAATTTCAGTCAAAAAATTGAAAAAAAGAAGAAACAAATGGCAGACTGCTGAATACATCAAACCTAGATCATTGCAGGTTGTCAATTCCTCAGCCAATAAGTGGCAAATTATATCGAGTTCGAGTGCGTGAAAAGAAAGAAAAATATGCTCGAGTTCAGGACTTGAGCTTACACTACTACGTCGCTAGCAAATGCTGATTTTAAGCAAATCATTCTGACTAATGCTAATGAATTGGAGGCTAAGTGATAAGAACATTGCAGTAAATGATCGCATGTAAGGCCGTAATTTTTGACAAAGAATGGAGAGCAATGATGTAGGCCTTGACAATGAAATGAGGAGGGGGACAAATTGTGAGAGAGGTTGTGGTATTTCTTACTAATTAGGAAAAATTTTTAAATCTCTTTTGGTCTTGCAAAATTCTGTTAATCTTTATTCGTGAATGTTTCTTTCACATCGAAAGTTCTTCTGGAAAGATGCATCCATCAGGTTCCTGACAATGTTCTGTCTGTGTTACAGAATATTTCTTTTCTTTCTTACAAGTATATAGAAAAGTAGATTCTCTTGCCGGCAAGTTGCTAGATTCTGAACAAAAAACTTTGGCCAAAAGTAATTAAACAAGTGAACCTAAAAACAATATCTCCATCAATTCCACATCATTTGAAAAAGCCATCCTGTAGTTGATTTCAAATTACATGCACATAAATACAACCTAGTTACAAATTCTGGTGATGGGGAATTTTTGATGAACATCAAAGCACAGGGCATCCTTCAACCTTAACCCCTGGTGCTATAGGGCATTTCGCCAATGGACAATGATCAGTGCCATCGAGACCCCACCATTCTGGACCAGAAATACCTTGAGATTGAAAGGTAAAATAAATCAATACAGCCATGAAAGCAACCCCAGCATCCAAAGCAGCCGACAAGATATAGTTATGTCTTGCCCACCATCCCTTGTATCTTCTGAAAATATAATAGTTGAAGAATATTCCAACAGCTCCCCAACTCAAATAATTCACTGCTTTAGCTGATGGCAGGCCCAATGGTCCTGCCAAGATGATGGGCATGTGGATAAGCTTGATCCATTTTTTTTCTGGGTATTTGCGCGCAAGCAGCCATACTGGAACTGGGGCAAGAAAGCCAATGAGGAAGAACCAGTTCAATTGTGGGTAGACACCATAGCCTGTGAACATTCTGAGCGGTCCAACAACTCCCCAGATGATTGAAGCATTGTAGAAAACATCATAATTAGGACATGTCCATGGACTCCCCTCTGGTAGCAAACTTGCGTTACAAATGTTATCAATAGATGCGAGAAGCCACCATGCTGTGCCGGAGTAGACAGTCGAAGCAACTATAGTTCCTGCTAACTAAAGATACACTTCCACAGAAGTTAAAAAAAAAAAAAGTAGACATATGTAAAGATTAAGAATAGATAGTAGCATAAGCTTTATAAATAATTGAATTACCTGAACAATGAACATGGATCTGGGAGGAACTTTCATATAGTGGCCTAGTTTGAAGTCGCTAAGAAATCCAAGGGCTTGTGACATGCTGACATAGCCATAGGTCTTGAAAGCTACATTAGCAAGAGGCTTACCAGGATACATATACCCGATAACCAACTCTGTAATCACGTTTAGCCCTGGTTGCTGCATAAAAACACATTTTATTGAGAAACAGCATCTTAGTTTTTACGTGATATCTATGCAGAAAACGGTACATTTATGCCAGTGATGTTTAATTGTTATTTGTTTTTCATATTTGATATAGAAATAGAGTGTGTTTGAACTTGGAAGTACCATGTTTGTTGTGGCTTGAATCACTCCAACAGGTAAAGTGAAAAAGAATGCCATGGCGCAAGCTATTATAAGTCCCCACCATGGAAGTTGAAGCTGTTTGTCAAACCCTTCACAAGCATAGAGGGAAAGGGCAAAGGTTATGATCAAGATAACATGGAACCACCATTGAGGTACTGCTACATAATTCTTCTTCATCAGTCTTGTGTGCACATCACCAAACCTATCTTTAACTGCAGTAGTTGTCTTTTTCCACATTTCCCAAATTGTTCTGCTCATTGTATTGAAAATAAAAGGAAAGAAAATCAACAGTTCGCCATCAGCACAAGAGAATTCTTGACAAGGTTAGAAAAGAAAGGTATAAAATGAGAAACTGAGATGTTGAAGATGCTTACTTTCCCTCAAAGAGTGCAACATGTGAAATACTAGCCATCAGAGTTGCAAAGCTCAATCCATATATGAAGGCAAACAAGACACTGAGGTAGAGTTTGCTATAATTATCATAGCCAACTTTATTAAGATCAAAGGCTTTACCATTCAGGATTCGGGTAATGTTGTAGATTTGGCCAGTAGAGTCGAAAGTGTGCGGGGAAAATAACGGGAATCTCTTGGCTTCATATGCATTAGTCCAATAAGCAATGGGGACAAGGATATAGAGAAACAAAAAATATCCAACTAAGATGTTGGCAATAGCAAAGAAGGGTGTAGCCAGGGGACTTCCCAAGAAGCCAGCAACGGTGGCCCAATCAAGGCCGAAGGAGCCAATTCCAAGGCCTTGTAAGCCTGAACCAAGCTTCTGTGCGGTGATTGAGTCCTTCCATATCCAACAAACGAAGGACAGAGCAGATAGCGAAGGGAAAAGAAAGCCTGGCACGATATAATAGCCAAAGCTTGACATAAAAACAACAAGAAAGAATTGTAGTCTGGTTAGTCCTCCCCTGCGTCTGGTTTCATTTTCATGTAGTGCCCTGCAAGTGGCAGAGACATCAGTTTTTCATTATCAGAAACTTTATCTCTGTACTTTAGGACTTGGTATATTATTTTGTTTAATAAGAGAGAGAGACGAGTACCTGAACAAGGAGACTTGGACCAGGTTTGCTGGCCACCACATGTAAGGAGAATCAACAAGGTATTTTCTGAATAAACCAGCCCACCCATATCCAAGCAGCTAAATTTCATCATAAAAAACAAAGAATCTTATTCATACGAGGAATCAAACAGTCTAAGATATGAGCCATTTGCTTGGATTGGATCAGTTGAATAGTTGCTTATTTATTTACATATATTTTAACTAGTATGTTACATATCATTCCCAAAAGTCATAAAAATTTGAATTTCATTGTTGTTTTTAATATATAATGAAGAAATTCAATGGCGACAGGATAAGGATAAAGCAGTAATTAATTTTGCGATAAATGGGAAAGCTCAATGTCATTATAACTAATCCAGAAATCAAGATGAACAAATTCAAATAAATAGCCAATTGTACCTGAGTAGTCTGTACTAGCAACATGGCTGCTACTGGATGCAGACTTCTGTGGTAGAAAGCCTTGACAATTGTAATTATGCCTACTGCATAAACACCGCTGGATCCGCAGCTGGCAAAAATGGTGATCAACACGTGTTCTTTAAGATTGAAAGGTCCTGGATTCAATGAAAATGACCATTTCGTAAATGGGACATGAATTTGCTTTGTCGGAAGTGTTGCAGCCATAAGCTTTCCTACTGGGAGAACAAGGATTTGTGCTGAAACTGAAGTAACTGTCAGATTATTCTGGCGATAACCGAAGAATTGGTTCACAAATGCAAGAAGGCAACATGATATTAGCCCCAGAACCCATGTTCGAAATGTTAATGCAGGCTGTGAGGGATCATCGGTGATTGGAACAGTAAGCCTAACTTCCTCAATTGGGTTATCATTAATTTCTCCATCTCCTGCATGATCGAATTGACAACATGAATAACATAAAGTTTGAATATATCACCATAGAAAAACTACGTGGCATATATACGCAACATTCATCAACCTTGACACAGAACATAAAGTTTAGGCCTTGTTTTCGTGTTACAGAAAAAACTCCTTCATTATATAGAGAGGATTACCATTTACATCAATATCAATTGGATTGTTTTCCAATGATTTAGATTCAGGAATCCCATCTTCAACATAACTTCCCATCTCTCTCCTTCAGTTCTTGAGCTAAAATGGCTATACTCATTAGACTATATATAAGCCTGTGCAAGGCTACAGAAAGTAATGATATGTATGCAAGTTGTCTTTCTAAAGTTGTTCTGTCTAATTCCAACTTAACGTAATAAAATTAAATACTTTACCTTATATTCTAGATTTGGTTGACAAAGTCAATATAATATATTAAATTATTGTAGGTTATAAATTTAAATTAAATTTGAAACAACCAAATTATGACACTTAACTTCCTATTATGATTTTGTAACTCCAAATTCAAATTCAAAACTTATAACTGCAGCATTGAATGGCCATTAAATCTTCATTAAGTGTGAGAATTCTTTGATAGAAGAAATTCTATAAATTGGGAGGTGTTTTACTTTGTTAGGTTCCAAATTCTTATTAAACATCATCTTGAGAAGATTTAGAGAATTTAGAAAAATTTAATAACTTCAAGAAACGTCAACAAAAGCAATGATAAGAAATTAGTGTTTCATAATTTCCGCACTCATTTTTTTTATTTTTAAAACATGCCTTAGAATTGTATGCTTATAATTATAAGCCAATTAGAGAAACTTCATGACAAGATAAGGTTTTATTTCCCTGAAAAATATTTTCCATGGATTTATTTCTAAGAATTGTGCTTCAGAAATGTGTTACCATTCATTCATTTCTAACAATTATGTTGCTTTGACCACATTAGTTGTAATATTGTGGATGAGTTCTACAAACTTTCTTTCTTTTGCATTAATACCTTTGATTTCTTTCAACTACTTTGAGAGGGAAAGATACAAGAAAGTCTCAAGAAAACCTTAGATAACAAGTGATTTAGTAAGGGCAAATCCCAGGTTCATGCAAATATCTTGTGTCATATATGTCACTTAAGATCAAATATAGTTGTACCATGAGTGAGTTAAAACCTTCATGATTCTTACTCATGTCATTTTGGTTATTATTTCCAGTAAAAGAAGTTCACTCAAATATCTAGAAGGAACAAAACCATCTCCTGTATTGCCTTTTAGGGGATACAGTGATGCCGGCCTCTAACGCAGCTTGTACTTCGGTTGCTAGTGACTGTTTGTTGCTGTCCAAGATTGTCCTGCCTAGCTGTTAATCTGTCCCAGAAGAATGGAGTAAAATATCAAGGATGGAAAGGATGTGAAATCCTTTGTCTCCAGTGGGTGAAGATTAAAACTGTGATAAGATGTGTAATGTGATAACTTCTGCTTATTTCTTGTTCACACTGATGTTTCCAATACGATCAATGCTACTGTGATGAGAAAACAACTTATGATTAGCCAAAAGAAGGAAAATGACAATATGCTACTTGCAAGCTAACAGTATGGGAGATAATTATTTTCTTTTCTCCACAAGCAAAGACGGTTTACCATTCACAATTAGTTGTATGATGTTATTAATTGAGAGATGTTTCACTGATGTTTGTGTTCTCATTAACGTGATGGTCACGCTGATTTTGATGATTCTATACTAATTGTAATGATGTTGTTAAATGAATGACTGGATCGATAATCAAGCTATAATATTATCAAATTCTACCATTTAAGCTAGCTGATACGTTGTTTCATCTATGAATGTTTTCTTGTTCTGTTGTGCCCACTCTTGAAATGGTAGCAAGGAACCTGAAGAGAGAAACATGTCGTCTTGCATATTTGTTAGATAAAAAGTGAGACCGCAATACTTTATGAATGCTGACCACAGATTAATTAAAATCTATGTTTGTCCAAAAGGAAAGAAATGAATCCGCCCTAGCTTCATTTTATTCTACTGGTTGATATTAACATAATACTGTTGCCCTGCCTGCTTTAACAAAAGCTGTCAAGCAAAAGTGTTTGTTATCCTTGGAAGATTTTCCCGGAAATTCGTTATTTTTATTGACACTTGAACTTAGACATATGATTTGATAGCTTGATTTGATTAGATAGTGGCAGATTATGATGCTCCAGGCTTGAATTTTCTGGGATATGTTCATGTGACTGAGAAGCTGATTTGATATGTTAGTTATGGAGTAAATGCTGGAACAGAGTGTCAGAGCCTCCGATTGAGTGCATCATATTCCACGATCATGAAGCATCTACCACGAAGTTCCTGAGATCATAATAAATGCTAGAATGACTAGCATATTCCTATAGTGCCTGTCAGGAATAGGTTGGAAGAAAAAAGAGGCATTGGAGGACAGCTAAAACTCTTTTCCATTATCACAGACTTGCATTATTTTTTGGAACTTAATGTTCATTGGTTTCATCCGTGGGCCTGTATAAGTTATTGCAGATTCTCTCAGGGACGCTTCGATCAAGTAGTTGGCAGGTAAGATCTGACAGTTAAATAATAATTTAAGCATAATACATGGAAAAGAAAATGGCACACGGCAAATTAAAAAAAGCAGGCTGTCAATTTTTCAGGCACAATCTGTGAACTAACAAAGGAAAAAGATGCTTGGAAAATTCTGAAATAATTGAATGAACCAACCTAACAGATGGCTAAATTAATCACTTGACGGAAACTGAACTAAGAAGAAGAAACTGAAAATTCAAAGATGAATCTTGTTAATCCAAGACAGACTTAATAAATTTTGTCAGCTCATCAGCCTGATCGTATTGTCCCTTTAACACAGATATACAGTACTTCAAAATATGTTCATGCATTTATACAATATATGCCATTGATGAGTAAGTAATATCTTAACTGTCTCAAAATACAGGGCATCCCTTCACTTGAATCCCTGGTACAGTAGGGCAATTTGCCACTTCACAATGATCATCACTGTCCAAACCCCACCATTCTGGCCCAACAATATTATGGGCTTGAAGAGCGAAAAAGAGCAATACTCCCATGAAGGCAACTCCAGCATCCAAAGCTGCTGATAAGATATAAGTATGCCTTGCCCACCATCCTTTGTACTTTCTGAAAACATAATAGTTGAAGAATATTCCAACTGCTCCCCAACACAAATAATTCACAGCTTTAGCTGGTGGTATGCCCATTGGACCAGCAAACATAATAGGCATGTGAATAAGCTTGATCCATTTTTTCTCAGGGAATTTGAGTGATAAAAACCATACTGGAAATGGGGCAAGAAAGCCAATCAGAAAGAACCAGTTCAGTCCTGGGTAGATGCCATACTTTGTGAACATTCTCTGCGGTCCAACAACTCCCCAAATGATTGAAGCAGAGTAGAAAACATTATTACCAGGGCATGTCCAGGGACTTCCCTCTGGCAGCAAATCTATGTCACAGATGTTTTCGACAGTTGTGAGAAGCCACCATGCTGTGCAAAAGGAGACCGTTGAAGCAACTATAGTTCCAACTAACTAAAGGTGCAGAGTGACAGAAATGAAACAAATTAGTCATATTAGAAGATAACAATTATCATAAACTTCATTGATAATTAAATTACCTGAGCAGTAAACATTGATCTAGGAGGGATTTTCATGTAGTGTCCTAGTTTGAAGTCACCCAAAAAGTTGAGGGCTTGTGCCATGCTGATGTAGCCATAGGTCTTGAAAGTCACATTGGCAAGAGGCTTCCCTGGATAGATATACCCAATAACCAACTCTGTAATCACATTTAGTCCTGGTTGCTGCAAGTGAACAAATTCCATTGGTAAAATGTGCATAGAAAAAAAAAGTTCAAATCCTGTATATCTTTTCTATTACTCCTAAACCAAGCTCCAAAATACCTGATTTGTTGTTGCTTGAATGATCCCAACAGGTAAGGTGAAAAGGAAGGACATAGCACAAGCTAGTAGAAGTCCCCACCACGGGAGTTGTAGTTGTTTGTTGAAACCTTCACAGGCATACATTGAAAGAGCCACTGTTAAAATCAAAATAAAATGGAACCACCATTGCGGTACTGCTTTATAGTTCTTCTTCATCAATCTTGTATGAACATCACTGAATTGATCTTTTACAGCTGTAGTTGTTCTCCTCCACATTTGCCAAATTGTTCTACACGTTTTGTTTGCAAGTGAAGTAAAGAATTACATTAGCAAGTTGGTCAAAAAAAGAAAAGTTATTGAAAGAATAGAATGAGAAACTGAGACACTGTTGAAGATACTTACTTTCCATCAAACAGTGCGACGTGGGAAATACTAGCCATTAAAGTAGCAAAACTCAAGCCGTACATGAAGGCAAACAAGATACTGACATATACTTTGCTATAATTATCATAGGCAACTAGATCAAGATCAAAGGTCTCCTTATTCAGGATGCGGGTAATATTGTAAGTTTTACCTGCAGAGTCGAAAGTGTTCGAGGAAATTAAGGGAAAACTCCTGGCTTCGTATGCATTGGACCAATAAGCAATGGGGATAACAACATAAAGAAGCAAGAAAAACCCAACTAAAGTATTGACAATGGTGAATAAAGGTGACGGCAGGGGACTTCCTAAGAAGCCAGCAACAGTAGACCAGTCAAGGCCGAAGGAGCCAATGCCAAGGCCATGAAGGCCTGAACCAAGTTGTTGGGCTATGATGGAGTCCTTCCATATCCAACAAACAAAGGACAGAGAAGATATTGAAGGAAAAAGATAGCCTGGCACAATGTAGTAGGCGAAGCTTGATATGAAAACAATGAAAAAGAACTGTAGCCTGGTTAATCCTTTCTTGATTCTCTTTTCTTTTTCATGTAATACCCTGAGGCGTTGATACACATTCACATGTTAGTTTTAGGTATCAGAAAAAAATCTGCCTTTACACAACTTGTGGTATGATTTTGCTTAGTATGAGAATGCTGAATACCTGAACAGGGAGACTTGGACCAGGTTTGCCGGCCACCACATGTACGGGGAGTCAACAAGATATTTTCTGAATAAACCAGCCCATCCATAACCAAGCAGCTGGATTTGGGAAACAGGTTTGCAATGTAAAAGCTATTTGAAGCAATTCTTTTTTATTGTATTCAAGTAGAATTGGCATACAATACATGTGATTCCCAAAACCCATTAGTCATTGATGTTCATTCTGAAAAGGCTAGAGTTAGCTTGAAAAACAAATGTACCTGAGTAGTTTGGGCGAGCAGCATGGCAGCCACAGGATTCAGTCTTCTGTGGTAGAATGCCTTCACGATGGTAATAATTGAAACGGCATAAACTCCGCCTGATCCACAACCAGCAAAAATGGTGATCAGAACATGTTCTTTCAAATTGAATGGCCCTGGATTCAAGGACCATGTCCATTTTGTAAACGGAACATGCATTTGCTTCGTTGGAAGTGTTGCGGCCATTAACTTCCCTAGAGGGAGAACAAGAATCTGTGCTGAAACAGAAGAAACAGCCAGCTGATTCCTGCGATAACCAAAGAATTGGTTCACAAATGCAAGAATGCAGCACGATGTTAGCCCCAGAACCCACGTTCGAAAAGTTAAAGCAGGTTGTGAGGCGTCATCTGTGATAGCAACTGTGAGCCTAACTTCCTCAATTGGGTTATCATTAACTTCTTCTCCTGCGTGAACAAAATAACACCATGACTTCATTAAAATGATCTCATCTGTTCTTTCTTTATAACAAAATCACATCTGTAGTTGCATTTTTTAAATCATGGAGACTCAGAGAGAATTACCACTTGTGTTGATATCAGTTTGATGAATTTCAGGCGACTTGATAGGCGCCAAACTATCTTCAATGTAACTTGCCATCTTTATTTCCTCTAAAGATCCTTTACTGACCAGTGCACAAAATACTGTGTAAATCTACATGCATGTCAATTTTTTCTTTTTCTCTGCAACTCATTTATTATGTGATACAAATGCCTACAAGTTTTGCAGATTTTCAGGTATTTCGACTTTACACGCCATCATTTAATCCTATCCATCATCTCTTGAACTTATAGATAATTTTTACCAGAGATTGCACTAATTCTATCTATACAAATTAGGTGAAACTGTTATATTATTATCACAAATTCGATATGATTCTTTTTTTTTTTTTCCATTTTGTTGTACCAATGAGTCCATCTCTTTGAATTTATCCCCTATATTCTTTCATATATCAACTTATCAAGTTAGATTCTCAGCATTTTTAAATCAGTAGTGCTATCATTATGGGCTTTTCTAAGAGAAAGAAAATTTCCCACAAACCTTTTTTTTTGGTTAAATATAACTATAACTCTATGTATTTTTTAAAATTTTCTACAAGTGCTTGTACTTTTAGAATCTGTTATATGCCCTCAAATTAGAAAAGAAAAATGTCTCTATTCCTTGTATTGGGGTATATTGGAGTTGGCTTGTTAAAGGAGTACCTACATGAACATCTATGCCATTTAATATAAATATTATTTAGTTGATAAAATTTTGAAATTATTTTACAATATGCAACAATTAATCAAAATAAATAAATAACCACTTTATGTTTATTACTAATTATGTTACCTTTTGGCATGATCCACCATAGAGAGATACTTCAATTTCCTTATAACAATAACAACACACACACACACACACACTAAACCTACATGCCCTTACTTAATTTCCTTGTGGAGATTAATTCATCAGAACCAGATTTTCCTATGCCTATTATCCCCACTCTGCCATGAAAATTCATCAAAAAAGAAAAATCATAGTCTCTTGAATTTTAATTGGTATGAAATCTGAGATATTATGGTATTCTTACTGTTTTGCTGAATTTTAATTTTTGTTATTTTGACAATAAAAAACTTTTAGTTGGAAAATAGATTTATTTATTATTGTTAACAAAAAAAAATTAAAAAAAAATTTATAAATTTTTTTATCATATTAATTAAATAAAAAATTTATTTTTATTTTTTATTTATTATATATGAATAAATTTTTTATTTTTATTTATATTTATTAAATAATTTTATTATATTATTTATACTAACGAAATAATAATATATTTCCAACTTGCTCTTGGTGAATAACATACATACACCTCATACAGTTGATTTTCTCCCCAACAAGGGAAGCTAATACGATAATCATCAGTTATTACCATTGAATGACAGAAATAAATGAGAACAGTAATGTTTCTCATACGTTGAATATATAATCTGTTTGTGCATTTATGACTGTGAAGCAGACACAGCTGTGTTCCACGAACCAGCAAAGGTTACTTGCTTTGAATGAAAAAGATTTCTGGCCAAATGGGATTAAACTTCAGAATCTTTAAGCAATATTTATTAGGGCAGCTGGATCTTTTTCTTCACGCTGTTAATGTTCTGGACAAAAGCAAAACATGGAAAAAAAAAGACGTAAAAGAATAATCAAAATAATATGAAATTGGATTTGGACGGGTATACCATATTTGTACAGTGAATTTATGGTGCATTAGTTGTCAGCTAACCATATATCCATCTTTATATAGAAAGAGATGGACTCAGTTACCATATAAAAGGCTCCCTTCCTATTACGCAAAATTTTATCCTTTTTTTGGGCAAATAAATGAAGACCGGTTTCTGTTTATAAAACAAAATCAATGGCCAACTCTTCGCCTTTCAAAGTTATTGATATACTATTATATGATATATGCCATTCATGCATGTTTACTGAGACAAGAATCCCATATTAGGTGATAGACTTCACTGATCACAGCTGCAGATACCAGGTAAAGCTGTTTTTCAACTGTCCTGCATCGATTTGTGCGATTCCAATTGTTTGCTCAGTTGTCAGTTTACCCAGTATTCCGTCTTTGTACATTTATATATATATATATATATATATAGATATCCAATCAGTTACCATCTAAAGGTCCTCCTTCCTGCATATTACAGATCATCATTCCTTTTTCCGTTTCTTTTCATATTTTGTTTATGGTTTTACTTTTCCCAGTTTGGTAAATATTACACATACATATGTAGGTCAGATTCATGACAGAAAGGATTGCCTATTGGGTTTCCATTCTATGTTCAGACAAGTCATGCTTTTACCATATAATTTCCCGTTTTCTGAAACAAGACTTCAATATTCGGGTCACTTCTGCATATTTCAGGCATGAAAGTTGCTTTCTTGTAATAAAGTTGTAGCTGTTATCATCCCTCAAATTGCAGTACAAGCAACAAATACATATTGAGGGACTGCCATTTTATTGTCAAGGAGAAATATGGGGAGCTATGACGACGATGTGGTCCCTCAAGCTAGATCACTGGAAATACATCAAACAGAAATCAAAATAGCCGGTATATTCATCTCTATCCCTCCTCGCAGGATCTAGTTTAAGGCTTAGGAACATGCGTATATTCTTTTCTAAACGACTTCAACATGCACAAAAGCAGCAGGATTGATATTTTTTGTGATGTTAGTGTTGTCTTATTTTGATGTGGCATGCATGCTTTTGTTTTTTCACGCAGGAGATGAAGAGGTGAACGATAGTCCGATCGAGCAAGTAAGACTCACGGTGCCGATTACTGATGATCCTTCTCAACCGGCTTTAACATTTCGAACATGGTTTCTCGGCATAATTGCATGTGTTGTTCTTTCTTTCTTGAACCGATTCTTTGGATTTAGGCAAAATCAGCTAAGTATAGGTTCAATTTCAGCACAAATTATAGTTCTCCCTTTGGGAAAACTAATGGCTGCGACACTTCCATCAGAACCAATACGAGTACCATTCACAAAATGGTCATTTTCATTGAATCCAGGACCTTTCAATTTGAAAGAACATGTGTTGATCACCATTTTCGCCAACTGTGGAGCAGGCGGCGTGTATGCAGTCTATATTATTACTATTGTCAAGGCTTTTTACAAGAGAAATTTGAATCCTGTTGCGGCTATGTTGCTTGCACAAACTACTCAGGTAAATTCGTTATTTAAATTTCCTTCGGTCATTGAATAATATGCTTGATTATGCAAGAAATACAGACCTTATTGTTTATCATGAGAGTATAACATAAAATGATTCCTCTGTTTGATGAAATTCAGTTGCTCGGTTATGGCTGGGCTGGTTTGTTCAGAAAATACCTTGTTGATTCTCCCTACATGTGGTGGCCAGCAAACTTGGTCCAAGTCTCGCTATTCAGGTACTCATCTCTTTCTAATATCGAAAAATTTTACATACGACGGCATAATAATCAGAACATTACTCTCTTATAATGACTAGATAAGAATGTAAATTGCAGGGCGTTGCATGAGAAAGAGAAGAGACCAAAAGGAGGACTTACCAGGCTGCAATTCTTTTTCATGGTTTTTGCATCAAGCTTTGCTTATTATGTTCTACCAGGCTATCTTTTCCCTTCTCTGTCGGCTCTTTCTTTTGTTTGCTGGATATGGAAGAACTCAGTCACAGCACATCAGATTGGTGCAGGCCTCAATGGCCTGGGAATTGGCTCCTTTGGCCTTGACTGGTCTACTGTTGCTGGATTCTTGGGAAGTCCTTTAGCCACACCATTGTTTGCCATCATCAATATGCTAATTGGATTTGTTTTAGTTCTATATGTTCTTGTTCCCATTGCTTACTGGTCTAATACATATGAAGCTAAGCGATTCCCCATTTTCACTTCTCACACTTTCGACTCTTCTGGTCAGCCTTACAATATTTCCAGAATCCTCAATAGGGCAGACTTTGATCTTGATCTTCCTGCCTATAACAGTTACAGCAAACTCTACCTTGCCCCCTTTTTTGCCTTCATGTATGGGTTGAGCTTTGCAACTTTGACGGCTACTATTTCTCACGTTGCTCTCTTTGATGGAAAGTAAGATCTTCAACAATACATAATTTTTTAAAATTTGTTTCCGTTTCTAGGCAGAAGTCTTTTAAGTCGAGAACAGTCGCGTGATTTTCTTTCTTTTTGTTGTGAAAAAAAAAATGAACAGAGACATTTGGCGAATGTGGAAGCGAACAAAATCTGCAGTACGAGATAAGTTTGGTGATGTGCACACAAGATTGATGAAGAAGAACTATGAAGCAGTACCTCAATGGTGGTTCCATACTATCTTGATTCTGACAGTGGCTCTTTCTATCCTTGCCTGTGAAGGCTTTGGCAAGCAACTTCAGCTTCCATGGTGGGGAATTTTATTATCTTGTGTTATTGCTCTATTCTTTACTTTACCCATTGGTATAATTCAAGCCACCACAAACCAGGTATGATCATTCCTGTCAAAAACTAGACATTTCTGCTTCAAACTTCTTTTGCAAAGAGGCCATTGCTCAAGAACAAAAATAATTTGTCAAAATATGCAGCAACCAGGGTTGAATGTGATCACAGAGTTGATTATCGGGTACATGTATCCAGGGAAGCCTCTTGCAAACGTGGCTTTCAAAACCTATGGCTATATCAGCATGTCACAAGCTCTCACTTTTCTTGCAGACTTCAAATTAGGCCACTATATGAAAGTCCCTCCCAGATCCATGTTCATTGTTCAGGCAAGTGCGATGGATATTATAACCATGCTGGGATTCCTGTTTCGAATTATGAGTTACTGATACATTTCATATTTCTATTAATTTGCACAATCAGCTAGTTGGAACACTTATTGCTTCAAGTGTCTACTTTGGCACGGCATGGTGGCTTCTCACAAGTGTTGAACACATCTGTGACCCGTCTGCACTGCCACCGGGAAGTCCATGGACATGTCCAGGTGATGATGTTTTCTACAGTGCTTCAATCATCTGGGGTGTTGTAGGTCCAGGAAAAATGTTCACCGAAGAAGGCGTGTACCCGGCAATGAACTGGTTTTTCCTAATAGGCTTACTTGCACCAGTTCCAGTATGGTATCTTTCGCGGAAATATCCTGACCAAAAATGGATAAAGCTGATTCACATACCCATTATTTTTGGAGGGACAGGATCCATGCCACCAGCTAGAGCAGTGCACTATTTGAGTTGGGGAGCTGTAGGAATTTTCTTCAACTATTATGTTTACAGAAGGTTCAAGGGATGGTGGGCGCGACATACCTACATTTTATCAGCAGCTTTGGATGCTGGAGTTGCATTCATGGGCGTTTTCCTTTTTCTGGCACTTCAATCTCGTGACATTTTTGGTCCAGAATGGTGGGGTTTGGATAGCAGTGACCATTGTCCCTTGGCAACATGCCCTACAGCTCCAGGAATTGAGATTGAAGGATGCCCAGTGTTTTGACTGCTGAAGAATGAATTTCCCCATAGTATATGAGCGTTCAATTTGTGAAGGACTGTTGGCTGGATTTTCAAATAATAATTTCTCAACCTAGCTGTATAAATTAATTTCTCCGAATCTCAGCCTCATATTGCAGAAAAATAGGGTGCTATTGGGTAGAGTAAAAATTTCTAAGCATTTCAAAAGACAAATAAGAAATTGTAATATAAAATTTGTTTTTTTTTTTATTTATATAATATATAAAAAAAATATCCCTTAAAGGACAATGCTCTAATGTTTTCTGCAACAAGCTTACTCTATTTAGATTTGCTTGCAACACCATGAAGATTTAAGGCATGAAAACCGCTTGTTGTCATAAAAAAAAGCATGTGCTTGTCCAGTCTAACAAGCAGGAATTCTGTACCACAGAATAAAAAAGAGCATCCTTAAAACAAGGAAGCTACGAAAGTTTAGCAAAAAATTCTGATTGGACTGTCATTCTTTCTGTTCACAAGGATGGTGTCCCTCAATCGAAGCCCTGGGATAAATCTATGGACGTCACTGGTAATATTTAATCTGTATGTTTTTGGAATTCATCAGAAATTTTCCTGAAATTGAAACTTGGCATGCTGCATGTACGTAAAATGTGTGATTTTCATGCAGGGTATGAAGAAATTAATGATAGCCCAATTGAGCAAGTAAGGGTCACAGTTCCAATGACCAATGATATTACACAGCCAGTTTTAACATTCAGAACATGGATTCTGGGGATAGCATCATCTTGCATTTTAAACAGATTTTTCGGGTTTCACCAGAATCAACTAACTGTCGCTTCAGTTTCAGCACAGATTCTTTTTCTTCCAATCAGAAGAATGATGGCGGCAAGTCTTCCAACAAAAGAATTTCGTGTTCCGTTCACCACTACATTTTCATTCAATTCGGAACCCTTCAATATGAAAAAACATGTGTTGATCACCATTTTTGCTAGCTGTGGAGCTGGTGGTGTTTATGCTGTCCATATTATTACACTCCTCGTGGCTTTTTATAAAAGAAATCTGCAACCTGTAGCTGCCATTCTGCTTGCACAAACTACTCAGGTGCATTTATTTTGAAAATCTCGAGGGATACCTCATATCTATTACCAATTTCAAATACTTTTCTTATAAACTTTATAATTTTAAGAGATGCTTTTGACGAATTTAAAAATAATGAGCATTTAGTTCTGCATCTCCGGAAACAAAGCAACAGATTTTTGCTAGCATCAGTGCCACCCCATGAAGGATACGTTTAACTTTTAATTCATAACTGTTCTGAAATAATATAGATGATTGTTAACTGGAGGTGGTAAATGGATCAGCTTGATTTTGTTCGGCCCGTAAAAATAGAGCCCATGCAAGCTTAGGGTCAAGTCGGACCGGATTCATGCAAAAAAATGGAAGTTCAATACGGCCATAAGTCAAGGCTCACGCAAATTGCGTCAGATCTGAACTTGGGTTAACCTACAAATCCTAACTAGTTAAAATCAATTTATATAGGCACGCAAATCGAGCCAAGTTTGACCCGATCCAATGACTAGCTTTTGTCTTTCAGCCCGACCATGAATAAGCCCAGGTGAGTTTGGCCGGCTCCACCCTTTCACCACGTCTACTGTCAAGTATAAGATTCTTTAATACACACATGTACATCTACATATTCTTTAATACATGCATATATTCATAAACATATATATATATATATATATATACACGACGCGCGCACATGTTAGACATACATGTTTCTTTTTGATAATTCAGTTGCTTGGTTATGGCTGGACTGGTATATTCCGAAAATACCTGGTTGATTCTCCATACGTGTGGTGGCCATCAAACCTGGTTCATGTCTCTCTACTCAGATACTCATCTATCTTCCATATTGCTGCATTTTGTGAAATGCAATCATATCATCAATCGAATCTGTAAAAAAATTGTAGGGCACTACATGAAAATGAGAAAAGCCCAAGGGGAGGAGTTACCAGGATACAATTCTTCTTCATGGTGTTTGTATCGAGCTTTGCTTATTATATCTTGCCAGGATATTGGCTCTTTTGGCCTCGATTGGTCTACTGTTGCTAGCTTCTTGGGAAGTCCTTTAGCCACACCATTGTCTGCCATTCTCAATGTGTTAGCTGGATTTTTCTTAGTTGTCTATGTTCTTCTTCCCATTTCTTACTGGAGTTATGTATTCCATGCCAAACGATTTCCCACTTTAAGTTCCAACACTTTCGACGCTAAAGGTCAAGTATATGATGTTAATCGAATTCTCGATAAAAGTCCTTTCGATCTTAATATTGATGCCTAAAATAACTACTGTAAACTCTATCTAAGTGTCTTCTTTGCATTCATCCACCAGCTAAGCTTTTCCACGTCGATGGCTTCTATTACTCATGTTGTCCTTTTTGATGGAAAGTATGGAATCATTTTATCTTTCTCTTCATTTTTGACAAGAAGTATTTGAGCTAAAAACTTCGTCATAAATTTCTTCCATTTCCTTGAGCAGAAGCATTCGGGAAATGTGGAAGAAAAAAACCAGTGCACTGAGATAAGTATGTCAGTATTCACGCAAGATTGATGAAGAGGAACTATGATACAGTTCCCCAGTGGTGGTTTCATGCTACCTTGATCACATACTGCAACTTCCATGGTGGGGATTTTTACTTTGCTGTGCCATCGCTCTACTTTTCACCTTACCCATGGGAATAATTACAGCCCCTACAAACTGGGTACTTAAGTTTCCTTTATTCTAGGTTGATTCAATTTTCTTTTGCATATTTTGCAACAATTTAGATAGACTTTTTAATTAATAGCCAAAATTAATATATATGTTAACTGTTGCAGCAACCAGGGCTAAATGTGATTACTGAGTTGATTATTCGGTATATGTATCCTGGAAAGCCTTACGCAAATGTGGCTTTCAAGACCTAAGGGTATGGCATGGCTATATCAGCATGTGGCAAGCTCTCAATTTTCTTGCAGACTTCAAATTAGGCCTCATATCCTCCTAAATCTATGTTCATTGTTCTGGTAAACATAACGTTGTTGAGTTGGCATTTTGGTGATAGATTCTTCTTTTATTTTTAAGGAAAGCTTGTGGACTGTTAACATAAACTTTTGAATTGACTTAATCAGCTAGTCGGAACAATAGTTTCTTCGTTTGTCTACTTCGGCAAAGCATGGTATCTTCTCGATTCAGTCAAGGACATATGTGACATCTCTGCACTGCCTGAGGGGAGTCCATGGACATATCCTGGAGATGATGTTTCTTACAGTGCTTCAATCATTTGGGCTGTAATAGGTCCAGGGAAAATGTTCAAAAAAGAAGGCATTTACCCAGAATTGAGCTGGTTCTTCCTAATTGGTTTGCTTGCACCACTCCCAGTATGGCTGCTTTCGCCCAAATACCCGAATAAAGCATGGATTAAGAAGATTCACTTCCGCATTATCCTTTCATTATGCCGCCAGCTAAAGCTGTGGACTATTTGACCGGGGGAGCTGTTGGAAATTTCTTCAATTATTACATTATGCAACAAATACAAAGCCTGGTGGGCTAGGCATACTTATATTTTGTCTGGTGCCCTGGATGCTGGAATTGCATTCATGCTAGTTATCATTTTTGCTCTTCAAACTAATGGTAATTTTGGTCTAACTTGGTGGGGTTTGGACAGCACTGATCACAGTCCATTGGCAAAATGTCCTACAGCTCCAGGAGTTCGAGTCAATGTTTACCCTGTTTTTCAACGAAAATTTCTCAGAAAATCACCTGAAAGAAAGCACAGCGCCAGGAAAAGTAACAAGGTCCCGACTCTCATGCGCTGCCATTCTCATTCGCAAAAACCTGAGGAGTTGTCCTCAGAACTGGTACATGGACTCTGCGAGCAGAACAGAACAAGAGCAAACAAACTGCAAAATGCATTGACTACAAAAGATTTGATCTCTCCAGACCTTGTACAGAGACATCGTCACGACATCTCAAAATGCTGAGTGTATGCTTCAAGGTGAAAAGGGCATCGTCAACAATTCAACATCGCTGAGTAGTCACTGGTATAATCAAATTTTACCATGCTTGATTACAAGAAAAATCAATCGTAGGTTCTAAACTGTAGAAGATCATATGATCTTTCAACATCAGAAAGGATCCAAGCAGCCTTAGTTATATGATTATTGTATACAGTTTTCTTCTATAAGGGTTAGTTTGTTATAGCATTTTACGTAAAATTGATATGAAATTTTATCTTGATTAAGAATGGTCATTTTCTTGAAGAATAATCTCTCTGTAAACAAATCTACAAATCTAAACAATAACTGATGTACAACCTATGGAAGACAAATGACAATGCATTTATCAAATTTTCATGCAAAAGTGAAGTCGTTTTTCCTTATTATCGCGACGACGAAGACAACAGTATCAACGACAAGTCGTCTTATGATTTTAGCCCAATAAACAGATCTGGTTTATTCTTAGGTCCAAAAATAGAGATCCAGCCCAGAACCGATGCAAAGTAACTCGGCCCAACTTAAAGCCCAGGCTTTTCAACGCGACTATGTTCAATTTATGTTCTCTTTCTTCCCCTCTCTTTTCCTCTCTGATAAACCCTAAACCCCAGCCGTCCACGAAGTAGCTGCATTACTTCGCTCTGTTCAACAAAACCAAGTAAATAACTCACTTTTTCATGTTTTTTTTGTGTGCCCATATATTTATATATTTAGGCGTACATGTTTCCTCAATTTAGTGATTTGAAATGGTAGTTATGTGTTGCGTAATTTACATACAGTGGAACTCTTGTTTGGTTTCTCACTTATATTTCATTTTGGGGCTAGCTTAATTTAATTTTTTAACTCTTTTGAATTGTTTGTAGATTTTCAACCGGGGCGGGACAGAAAAATTGAAAATTTGCTATTTTTTATGTGACAAAGAGATCAATATTTTTTTTTCCATGAATTTTGTTGCTTTTGGATTTTTTTTTTTTTTTATGCATGGGTATCTGCTTTATGCTTAATATTGAGTTTCTTAAGAATTGAAGAGTTCTAGTTGAAAGGTTTCAAACTTTGTTTTGAATGTGTATTCATTGGTTGATTGGAGAGACGAAAACTTGAAAGGGTTAGGAAGAGATCTGTGTTTAAGTTAGTTCAGCCAAAGTGGGTGTGCCAGACACAATGAAGTGGGAGTTTTGTGTTATATGCTTGACTCTATTTGCATTGTAATTTTGCCACCTGTTATTCAGAGGCTTACTTCACTTTTCGTTGTTTACAGTAATTATTCTGCTATTGTTAATTTGACATGTCTTCTTTCTGTATTTATTTATGCAGTTGTAATGGCACCTGCTGCACTTAATAAGAAAAAGGCAACAAAATCGCAAAAGCCTCCACCAAAAAAGAAACAGAAGAAGAATGATATGTTCATAGAAAAACGACAAAAGGAAGAAGAAATTTCTGATGATTCAGATTCTGATATTGCAAATGAAGAAGTGAAAGACCACCAAGAATTTGGGGATGAAGGAGTAGAATCTGGTTCAGATGCTGGTTCTGAACTATTTTCAGATGGAGATGATCCTCTAGCTGATGATTTCCTTCAAGGAAGTGATGCTGAAGGTATTCTGGTTTTAACACTTTGTAGTGTCTCTATTCTTTTGTTCTCTACTATGGGTTGATGAATAATAATATTAATTCTTTTTTCAAATCATTTTATTGTTGCAGAGAAAGGTTCAGGTTCTGATTCTGATTCTGGTTCAGGTACAGGTTCAGATTCGGATTCGGATTCAGATATGTCTGATATTGAAAAGAAGTCAAGAGCTATTGATGAAGAACGGGCAAGGGAGGAAGAAGAAGCTCTTGAAGAAATGCAACTTAATATTAAGGAAGAGTCTGACGAGTTCAGATTGCCAACCAATAAGGTCTTTTATTGCTACTGGAACTACTTCCTTTTCTTTTTCTTTTTTCCTTACCTAACTTATCTAAATATTGTTCGTGTGTATATATCTATGTAAATATATTGTAAATAAAAGGGTTTTATCATGACTTTTTTTTTAATTTATTTTTCCTAATAACTTAGGAAATTGAAGAAGAGAAACAGCGGCCTCCTGATCTTCCCAATCTTCAGAGGAGGATAAAAGAGAGTGAGTTATATTTCCCTTCTTCACTGTTGTCAATGGTTTATTCTTTTTTTTCATAATCCAGTTGCTTAACTAATTTTAGAATTTACTTAACAGTCATTCGAGTGCTTTCAAATTTTAAGGATTTGAGTCACAAGGGATCACCGAGGAAAGAATATGTTCAGCAGCTTAAAGTGGATTTGGCCTCATACTATGGCTACAATGATTTCCTAATTGGGGTTTTGGTGGAGGTTGTAGATCAGTGATTATTATTTTATTGTCTTTTATGACTATCATTCTCTATGTCTTTTCTTCTGCCTTTTCTACCATTTCTTTTATTTTTCCTTTTTTTAATATTAAACATGTGCATCATCATTTGCAGATGTTTCCACCTGTTGAACTTATGGAACTTATTGAATCTTTTGAAAAGCCACGCCCCATATGTCTAAGAACTAACACTTTAAAGGTAATGATAAACTTTTGCATTGCTTTATTCTAATGTGCGATTTGTTATGCTTTTTTCTGCACAATATACTGCATCTTGATACAATTATCTGTTTATTTGTTTTTTGTTTGTTGCTGTCTTTACTTAGACTCGGAGGCGGGATTTGGCTGATGTTCTCATAAACAGAGGAGTCAACTTAGACCCCTTAAGCAAGTGGTCAAAAGTAAGCCTTGTTCGTGTGTTCCCTTTTCTAAACCCTATGTAATATGTTGTGAATGTAAGAACCTTAGTACTGTTATTGCAGGTTGGTTTGGTTGTATATGATTCCCAAGTGCCAATTGGTGCTACACCAGAGTATATGGCTGGTTTTTACATGGTAGGAGGGCTTTTATTTCATCACATATTTTTGTGGGACTTCATTGCAATTTTTATGTTCTCCGTGGTGTACTTAAGCTCACAATTTTTTTCCCAGCTGCAAAGTGCCAGCTCATTTCTGCCAGTTATGGCCCTTGCTCCCCAGGAAAAAGAGCGAGTTATTGATATGGCGTAAGTTATTCCATCCTAGTAATGTCTGCTTGCTGCTGTGTACCACTTGGTCATAAAACAGTGAAGAAAATAAACTATTACAAAATATGTGTTTTGAATGACTTTCATAAGTTCAACTATCACTTTATTTTCCCTTTTGATAACAATTTATACCTGTTGCAGTGCTGCACCTGGTGGTAAAACGACTTACATTGCTGCTCTTATGAAAAATACTGGTATGTGGTAGCCTTTGAAAGATTCAGTTGTGTTTATGTGCTCGCATGGTTATGGTTTCCATATCTGATATGCACGCGCACACACACACACACACTCATGTGTATGTGTGTGTGTGTGTGTGTGTGTTTGGGTGAGTGTATGCATGCATGTATATATATGTGTGTACACTTTTGATTCAGTTGTGTTATCCTTTATTGTCAACTATTGAATATTTCTTTCAAGTCAGATGATATTTTACACCCAAGAAATTTCTTGATACAATTTTATTAATCTTGCTTTTGCTAGGTTTATAACCAATTTACTGGAACCAGTAACCATGCATGTTCTCATTTTTAATTTTCTGAATCAAAAACAGGCTTCTTATTTCAATTTTGTTCTTCCTCTGATGTTCTTATTGAATTATTGCCAGGACTAATCTATGCGAATGAGATGAAGGAACCAAGGCTCAAGTCTCTAACTGCAAATTTGCATCGTATGGGGGTGACTAACACCATAGTTTGTAACTATGATGGGAAGGAGGTTAGATTCTTGCACCTGTAATTTGAATTTAGTGTAAAACTATGACAAGTTCAATGTTTAAGGTTTGTTAGAATTTATTGGAGACTGGGCACCTTTTCCTGTGTTAGTGTTTGCAGGCTGGTTTTTAAGCTTTGAAAATCTTTGTTTGGTGATATTATCGTTCTATTAATTTGTAACATATGGATTTTTTTTATAGGCAATGACAGACATCTGCTCTGGATCTGTTGTAGTTTTATTCATCATAAATGAAAAACAAAATAGATAACAAAGCCTTTATGTTATAAAAGTTAGAATTAATTATAATAAAACAGCTTTTGTATCTGTATCATATCATGAATCTTTATTGCTTTTGGATGAGCAATGATCAATCCACTTAACATGTCAATGTTTTCTTTTCCTTTTCAGTTGCCCAAGGTTTTGGGTCTTAATACTGTTGATAGGGTATTGTTGGATGCTCCTTGCAGTGGCACTGGGGTAAGCAATTGGGACCTCATTCCTTTTGGCTGGCTTCTTTAATGGATATTTGCTTGATTAGGCAAATAATCTCTACCTTATAATGTGCAGGTTATATCTAAAGATGAGTCTGTTAAGACCTCTAAAAGCCTTGACGATATACAGAAAATCTCCCATTTGCAGAAGGTATGTTCTTTCTACTTGTTTTAAGCTTTTTGAGATTGGAACTATGGTGTGAAAAATAATGCTCTCGCCAGCTATTGGTGTATTACGTGCTAATTTATGCAAGTAGTCACCCCCTAATTAAGAGGTGGAAACAAAATGTTAGTGCTCCTTGTTTCCCTAAAAATTGTAACTATTGAAATGCGCCACAAAAGTTAATCGTATGACTGATTTTACCTAGCCAGCAAACAAGGGGTACTTCCATAATTTGTTTTCTTTGCCTGCTATTTTATTGTTATAGTTAGTTTGCAATGCATTGATTTTATTCTTTCTTTGTAGCAACTGATACTTGCTGCAATTGACATGGTGGATGCTAATTCCAAATCTGGAGGTTATATTGTTTACTCCACATGCTCCATAATGGTTCCTGAGGTTTGTTGATAATGATGTGCTTGCCAATTTCCAGTTCCTCCAACACCTTCAAAAAAAATGAAATTTATTATTTCTCATAGTAGATTATCTGTTGCAGAATGAAGCAGTCATTGACTATGCGCTCAAAAGGAGAGATGTTAAAGTGGTGCCATGTGGACTTGACTTTGGACGTTCCGGGTAATGCTTTCTCTTGCATCTTGTGAAGTGTGAAGTTGGTGGTGAAACTTTCTAATTCCCAAATTTACTATTTGTTCTATTTTTCAGATTTGTTCGCTTTAGGGAACATCGATTTCATCCATCCTTGGAAAAGACTAGACGTTTTTATCCGCATGTTCATAACATGGATGGATTCTTTGTTGCAAAGGTATTTCTTGATCTTTGAGTGTGCATCTCATGTTTGATTTTACTGGTTAGTGTTTAGGGAAGACATGCATTAGAATTTGTCTACCTTTCATTTCCAAGTGCAGCATGCTGGAAATCCTTCTAAAAATGAAAATCATTTTGAAATGCCTAAGGCCTGCTTTCATTCAGCTTGGGTTGCCTGAGTTCAGAGACATGTAGTGAATAATGACAATTTTTCTAGGTAACATGATCAATACAAATAATTAGTTTTGCTGATAATTTTAGCACTTCAATCTTAACCCATTGATCTGGAATGAGAACTAAATGGTAGCATAAGTGTGGTTTTGATGGAACTTATGGATCCTTGTTGCATCCCTGACTGATGACCAAATCTAAGTTAAGTTTTTAGATTGTGAGATATTGATAATCTGATGGGTTTATGGTCCTCAGGGACTGCATCTCTAATGCAATATCAGGTCTTTTGCTTTTGTACTACTTTGTGATCCAAGTATTTCTGTTTCCCTTTCCACAGTTAAAGAAAATGAGCAATTCAAAGCAAACACCAGCAGCTCCTGAACCTTCAGAAACAGTGGAACTAACTCCTGAGTCAAATGTGAGTAATGGTGAAAAGAAGACCGAAGAAAAGTCTGAACAGGTTTTGTTGGAAAAAGGCACTACAAAAGCGAAGGATTTGAAGAAAAAGAAAAAAAATTTACCTGAAAACGGGAATGTTGAGTCCCCGTCCACTGGAAAGAAAAGCAACAAAAGGAAATTCCCATCTAGAGAGGAAATATCTAAACTCAGGTAAATGACTGACTCTCCGTCTAACCAACTTTTCCATCCATAACAGTGACTGCATTTCTTATCTTATTGTAGCACTTAAGTTTCAATTCATATGTTATTTTGCAAGGAACAAACAAGTAATGAAGATATGGAACATACCAAATAATTGGCTCGCTTTGTTGCAATTAAAAACTTGCTTTACATTATCTCAGCTTATTTTTAAAAATTCTTGCAGAGAAGAAAAGAGAAAAGCTTTAAGAGAGAAAAAGGTTAGTGCAAAGAAGGCATCTGCAAGCAAGGGCAGAGGTAATGAGAAATGATGAATTGGCAACACTGGGAACATTATCAATGAACCAGTAAAGACATTTCTGATAAGGAAGGAGCACCCCAGAGGGAGTGAAATTGGGGATAGACTACACAGGACACTCAACAACGAGGTCGATACTTTCAGGAACTAATCAGAAGCTCATGTTCCTCAACCCCTCTGCTGTAGAATGTCCAGTTTTGTTTATCTATGATATTTTAAATTATCTTCGCTTTGATTATAAGTGGAAATAGAAAGACATGTAATTTTATGATTTCACACAACACTGCACAGAATCAGGATTGGTAATGATAGTCTCCGTTCGAAAATCAAGCCAAAAAAAACCATTGTTATTGCTAAATCCATTTACCAGGGCCACATGTGAATTCTAATAATCGTTGCAAGCATCTACATAGGATTTGTAGTGCAGCTAATATAGAGCGAAAACACGGGTCTGAGTCACAGCCAAGGGCTCGCAGAGAGTGCCTGCAAGTACTGGGGGGCTCAGCAGTCCTATTGTTCCCGCGGTCAACTTCATTGCAGCCACAATATTGTACATGAGCACGAAGTACGTAAACAGTCCAACTCAAAGGTCATTGATTTTGAGAGAGCATTTAAGAGGTGAAAATACATATTATCTGAATCGATAATCAAGCCATTGAATAGATAATACGATAATTAAGTCATTGATATTTTCCTTAAAAAAATATAACAGTATCTATTCATAAATCATGTGTAGGTGTATGATTGGACGAATTGTAAACCCCGAAAACCAAATATGTAGTAATTAAACGGAACGTGAGTGGTCAAATTCGTAGGATATAGTTGGCAATACCAGTTCTTCATCTCTGTACCATTTTAAATTTCTCAAACTCTCTGAACTGTTAATGCTGGTTTATAATAAATGAAGAATATCAGTTGGGTAGTAGAGTTGTTACATGATAAGCACATGAGGTCGCCCTGTCTGAATCCATACCTTCGGTTAAGTATTTACGCACACTGTTACTTTCTCAGTTAAACCCTAAACCCTGAGACTGCCTTTTTCTACACCATTGTTCTGAGAATGAGAGAGAGAGACCATTCAGTTACAGATGTCCGAACAAGAAGAGATTAGAAAACAGAAAAAAGGAGAGAAATTTTTAATCTGGGACTTGCCAGATGTGCCTGCGAAGCTTCCACCGTACATTGAGTTTCAGAGAACTCGTGTTCTCTGCAACCTTGATGCTCCTATTCATGCATTTTTCCATCTACCCTTTTCGTTTGTGCTCTTTCATATATCGCAATAATTCGTTTTTGTGATATCTGAGCGTTTTTTACACTTTTTTTTTTTTTTGCTGTCTTGTATTTCTAACTGACCTGTTTGTGTATTCCTTAACGTTTGTAAGTTACCATCAACTATAATTTTTGTTGATTTGTCTTTGGACATACAGCAAATATTGGAAATTTCAAGTTTGTTGCAACATAAAATGCTTCTTCTCATGTGTTCTCCCTGGAAATTTTCGTTTTGCTCATGTTTGTTCATCCCATTTTTTTCTTCCTGGGATTTTTTAATGCAAGTCATGAAGTTTGTTAATTTTCTAAGCATGTTGCAAGAGTGAAAATTTGAGTTATTTAGCACGTATGTGCTTCAGTTAATTTGTTGCATAATGTCATTTACCATTTCTTTATTAAAAAAAAAAAGTTCTGTTTCTTTTTCATGGTTACCAAAAAGAGGGTGAGGATGTGGGTTTTGGGTTTATTTGTCTCTTCAATTCTTTGAATTTGTGAATTTGGTTTGTGTAGACAGAGAACATAATGTATGGTGGTGCTTATGCTTCAATGGGAGTCGACAAGAGCTTACAATTGGATAATTTCTGCAAAACCTTTAGAGTTGAAGTGATCTGACTCACAAAGGATGACATGGAGTTTGATTTGATTGGTATCGATGCATCCATTGCAAATGCATTTGAAGGATCCTCATATCTGAGGTGCGTAGCTAGTCACAGTTTTAAGGTTATTCCATTTATGAATACTTACATCTACTTGATTTCATTTATGTTTTATGCTGTATTGTAGTCTTGAGTAGTTATTGCTGTACCCAAGTGGAATTAATGACAGGTCCAAATTTAAAAGTGTTATTTTCTATGCTGAACAAGTTCAGAAGAATAGTGTTATGAACGGGTAGATTTTACAGTATATCCTTAGGCTTAGGCTAGTATATTAGTTCTTTTGCTCTGTTTGTCTGATTACATGTGTTATACATATACTTTTGATTTCATTCATGCTGTGAGATTTCCATTGGAAGAATGATGGCAATAGCTTAAAATTGCTTTCTTTCTTATGCATATTTAAGCATTTTTCAAACTTAAAGAATTACGATATTTTGTTGAATATTTGTTGATGGGGAAAGGAGTCTGTTCTTTTGTTTCAGTGTATTTCTTTTTTCTTTTGTTGTAAATGCCATTATTTTCTAATTAATTAACTCGATCTCATTCTGTCCTGTTTGATCTGTTTTCTGTATGAATGCTATGATGTTAGTCTGCATGTGGCAAGTTAGTTGGTAACCTGGTATTAATGGTGGTGGTGAATTTTTTTATGATTATTATGCCTACAGCTTCCCACCATGGCTATTGAAAAAGTCCTTATTGCAAACAATACATCAGTGGTACAAGATGAGGTTCCTGCCCACAGGTTGGGTCTTATTCCAATCACTGTTGATCCACGGCTTTTTGCATATATGTCAGGTTTGTTAAAATGAAACAAACCTATTGGTCTTTTAGATTATTTTATGACATTTTAAATTTATTCTTGTGTTCTGGTTAACCCTTTTGTTTTTGAGCATTGATTGTACATTCTTTTGATTTTCTATTTTTGATGGTAGAAAATGATACATCAAATGAAAAGAGCACCATTGTATTTAAACTCCATGTTCATTGTGAAGAGGTGGACCCCCATCTGACACGTATGCTGTGGTTCTTTTGACCTAATACTGACTTGTTAAGCCTTTTTGCTTTAGCAAACTTTATAGTTACACTAGTGGTGGCTGTTTTATCTTATGATTATGCTTATTAAATGCAGTGAAATCTAATGAATTGAAGTGGTTACCAAATGGGAGTGAGCTTCTTTTGGAACCAAAACCAGATTCAAATTCATCATCAAAACCACGCACTTACACTTTGTATAGTTGTAGTCAAGACTCCTTACCAAAATTTTCCAGCAATCCAATTAAACCCACTTAGACATTACTGTTGCTAGACTTGGTCCTGGTCAGGTAAAAATTTTCTCCTTTTTGGCTATTAGTTATTTAGGTCTGCTATAATTTGTTTCTTCAGCCTAAGAGTCCAATTGTTGATTGACTCTAAATGCAATGTCTGATTAAAATCATTATGTTATTGAAGGGAAAGAAACTATTATCTTCTTGTTGGAATGAAATAATTTCAGCTACTGCTTCTCATTTTAGTGAATAATTGAAATTTTTTGACATGTAATGTTTGTAGAAGTTCAAATGTCTGTAAACATCATTCTTTTGTAGGAAATTGAACTAGAAGCCATGCTGTTAAAGGCATAGGTAAAACGCATGCTAAGTGGTCCCCTGTTGCTACTGCCTGGTATCAGATGCTTCCTGAGGTGAGGAAATCTTGTTGAGGAATCGCTTCTCAACAATTTCAAAGCTTCTTTCTCCATTTGTGTTCTTGTTATTCTTTTGAAATTGTTTTTAAGATTTAATTCATTATTTGTAGATTGTTTTATTGGAAGATGTTGAAGACAAGGGTGCTGAAAAACTTGTAAATACTTGCCCAGTTAATGTATTGGATATTGAAGACATTGGCAATGGTGAAGTGGTTTTGTTCTCTTTTGTTATTTCTTCTCTGCAAGGTTTCAATTAGGGAATTTGATTGCAAAGAAATTTTTTCGAAAGTGCTTGTCTGAATGTGTCACTGTAGTTATGTTACATAATGTCTTCTAGTCAAGCTGTTAGGATATGCAATCATGTAATCATTTCCATTTTTTCACCTTCAGGAAATATTTCTCCCTATTGGCACACTCTGCTCACTAATTATTTTTTTGGTAAGCAGGTAGGAAAAAGGCAACTGTAGCACAACCACCTGCTTGCACACTTTGTAGGGAATGCTTAAGAGGTGGTGAAGAATGGGAGAAACAAGTGTCACTACATCATGTTAAAGATCATTTCATATGTAAGTATGTCAAGTGTATAATGAATTGGAGCTATATAGACAGAACACTGCCCAGGGTAATACAAAAGAAATATGAAAAATTGCAAGGTGGCCTCATTTGTTGTGATCCTAGTGGAAACTATGTCTTCTATTACTATATGATGACGGGATGTTATACTTGTTACCAGTTCTGGATCTTTGGGGTTTCTATAATTTCTGACCTCCAACCTTTCTGATTCCACAATTTCTTTGCTACAGTTTTGAGTCCTAAATTATGCACAGTTTTGGGGTAACTAAATTATGCTCATTTAATACAGTTTGGATTCGACAATTTTCTTTCTATCCAGTTACTATTGAATCAACTGGAGCATTAACCCCTGAAGTTTTATTTACTGAGGCTGTGAAGATTTTGGAAGACAAGTGTGAACGCGTGATTACTGAGCTTTCTTAAAGCTTTGTTTGACAGAATATGGGTTGATTTATAACAAGGGGTTACTTACCATAAATGCTTGTTTTCCTCGTTTAAGAACTCCTCCATTTTAGAATCGGAGAACGTATTTAGTTTCAGTTGATAAATATGAGATCTCGTTTGCATGAATTAGTGAAATATAGAGTTCTTATGGGAAAACATTATTTGTAGGGTGATGTGCTCCATTCTTGTCACTTTTGTATTATGATGAGAGGATTCTAGTCTGACCAAACTTATAAGCTATGTGATTACTGCTATTATTATTGTTATTGCAAATATTTTTTTTTTTTAAAAAAATATCTGGGGAGGACTGGATTTAGAATTTTTTTCAGGTTTATGCATCCTCACCACGTGTCCGTACATAATCCTGCTCCACTTTTCATGTTTGCACAGTTTTTTTTTATTATCTCTTTTTCCCACTGCAGTTTGGCCATAACTCCTGTAAAGTTTCAGATACTGCAAAGTCTTCCAAGGCTATGTGTACTTAGATGGCTTTACACAGTCGCCCATATGAAGCATGTGGTCATACCTGTCCATCGAAAAACAAAAGATTCTTGCTCTGCTCTGTCACTTCACGAGCCTGTTTAGTGAAGAAATCATAGATTTGCTAAGGATTGATTGATCTTATTTTACTTTCTCAAATAAGTGATTAATTGCTTGTACTGTACTGAATTTGACCCAAAAAGCTTTATCAAAGTTTTCATTTAGCAGTAGTGAATTATTCTCTAAGTCGCTTACATTTTTGTGAGGAGAAAAAATCCAGTAACTGGGTATTCTCCATGATGATTTTCTTCATAATGGTCGGTTGGATTATGCTGTTAAACATTATAGATTTGATATTTGTGGCATAAGCACTACGTAACACCTGATCTCAAATGTAATTAAAAAGGGAGAAGATTAGCATGGTCTTGAAAGTGTTAATAATAAAGAGTGAATCCAGATATTGAGACCTAATTTTCAATATAAAAAAATGTCATTATTCTAAAACTTGAATGATTATTAGGTCAGCAGACAAAAACAAAGCTGGTCTTCAGTTAACTCAGTGACATAATCTGATGATTACATTACTCTTAAATAATTAAAAGATGAAGTCATATTCAGATCTGACCCACTGGTTAGGCAGGTCAAATGTATCAAAATCACACGCCCAACTAGTCATTTTTGTTCCTACCAAGGTGTTGAATAGCAAGCAAGTCTGAAAGGGAACCAACTTTTGACTACTTGCTTACAAGTACTATTCACACACGCAGTTGTTTATTATTAACACTCATAATTAACATTTTCATTTCTTTCTTTTTTTTTCATAAATATCTTGTCCAATCTAACCACTCAATTCATATGTAAAGGCAAGATAAGAGAGCAACAAACAGTGATAGAAGTTGGAGGTCAGCATGAAATGCCATATTTGATATGACATAATTAGGTAATTGGCAAATCTGGTCTCTAAATTTCCTGTCTTTATGCATAACACATCAACAACGGCTCAAGAGCTCTGCTGTGGACATCTATGAAGTTGGTTTTATGATTTCAGTTAACTTATTCCCTAGTATCCATAATTAACAAGAAGATTAGCAAATCTTGAATATTGGGTTGTGAGAAAAAAGAATATATTTTAAAGCATTTAATGAGCTTGTCCCATGTTTTGCCAAAGAGACTGAGAAACAAATCTGCCTGGAAGATTCAGCTGTTGGGCTTGTTTTGTAAACATTCCATTTCCAAGGTGGTTTTTTGGTGTGGTTGAGCATGAGTGGTCATTATTTCAGTCCACCTCATTTAGATACTGTTGGGATTAATGAGGATTTTCTGTTCACTTTTCTGTGCTTTATTCACTTGTGCACTTCCCCAACACAAAAATATTCATTGAACTTTGGTATCTTACTTCAGGTTTAAGTCTTTGCTTTATTTACCCCAAGAGAAGATCCTACCCACCTTGAAATCTTGGTTCATATTGGAAAAAAAGAGAAAATTTACTCCAATATATGGAGGTGAGCACTTACCAATAGACTAAGAGTGGTGGCTCAGTTCTGCGACTTCATATTTAAGACAATTTTACCAAATCGCGAGGGAGAGAAAAAACGAACTGCAATATTGGTATTTTAAGTTCGTCTCCATTCATCTTTATTGTTGAATTATTGGTTTGTATTGTTATAACAAGCTTATCTATTCAATATTTCATCAATCTCATCCATTTGGTCAGATTCAACAATCAAGATGACCAAATCAACAAAACAAATGAAAAGACGGGCCATTTGCCATAACTTGATGAACATCTATCGACGATCAAAAAGCTAAAGCTGTTTATGGACCACCAAAAAGGTGCCGAAAAGGGACAAAATCGGTCAAGAACTGTAAAAAGGGGCCCGAAAATGACAGCTTGGAACCTTTTGAGGCCCACATGCTTTGATTAAGACACTTGTTTCTTATGTTTTATCGGGACAAATGTCTGCTTTAAGTCACAAAACGAAACAAAATACATTGAAAAATTATTATTGAATCTCAAAAACACTAGAATTTTGACTGCCTTTTTCATGGTAGACCCAACCTAACTCCCTTTTAGCGCTCTCATCAAAGTTTTCTTTTTCATTTTTTATCCTCTCTTTCCTCGCAATTCAGGGAAGAGGAGCTCTTGCACATCACTGTCTTTTATCTCTCTCCACAGTACAGCAGTGAATGAATGAGTTAGTCATTAGTGAGTGAGTGGGTGCTCTCTTTTTCTCCACTGCAAAAGCAAGGCTCAAAGTTGTGATCTTTAACACTATAAGGTACACTTCCTTTTTGGGTTCCCCTTTCTCTTCACTTTTAATCGGTCTTGTTATTTGCTTGGTGCGTTTTTGCTTCCTTGCCTTCTACTTTGTTTTTGTAGCATCTGGGACTTTGTGGGCTTTCTTTTGGATGCTAAGAGGTGTGGTTTGATTTTGAGATCCATTATGAATCTTCTTTAGCTTGTTCTTATCTTCTGCGCTTTTGTTTGTGTTGTGCATTATTACGCGATTAGAGCAACCGCATTTTGTATGGTATTGATCGATTTCGTTTTACTTCTGTATCCCAAAGGTTAGTTTTTAAAGAATTGACATTTTGATCTAAATAGCCTCGATTCTCTTACTTTGACGACGTAATTGTCAATTTCTTGCTGGGTATCCTTTTTTCTTTTTTCTGAAGATAAGATTTGATCTACATTGCATGTAGCTGTGAGCCTTTCCTTTAGCTTTTTCGGATGGTTTTACGAAGTGGGTTTTCTCTTTTATACTTAGCTTTTTAGTTGAGTGGCTATTTGGTCTTACTAGAATAGAAGTTTCAGTACTTCTGTTGGCTTACAATGTATAATTTTTCCGTGTCCTGTGGCAGTTTAGTTATATTCGCTCTTGTAAGGAGTGCTGTATTCATCTGGGTTTAGAATTTAAGAATATGGATCATTCCAAAACGAAAATGTTGTCTGGTTTATGTTTTTGATTATATATGCTATTTGTTTGATATCTTGTAGGCGTAAAAAATTTAAGTGCATGGTGATGACTTTACCTTTTGGTCAGTTGTAGAAGCTCTCATACTGTCAATGGATTTGCAGATGAGATCAATTGCTGCTGCTAGTGGAGGGAGCCATTTGTTGATGCTTGGGTGCTAATGGGTTTGTACAATCTGATCTACTTAACAACTCTGCTTTCTTTCAATGGCCTCAAAACCTGGTATGAGAAGTTCCCCAGAAAAGCTGAGGAAACTCATTGGTAGTCAACCATCTGAAGGGAATTTTGTCCAGCCTTCACCTTTACAGATTACAAAGACAAGCATGTCTGAGCTTGTTACCCCCAGAAAGATACCTAAAAGCTCCCAGCAAATTGCATCAAAACAAGATTCTGTAGAACCTGCCAAGGACAAGAAATCACTGAATTCTTGTAAAGCAGATTCTGTCAATTCTTTAGTTGATAAGGTAGATTTAAGTTTAACCTTGGGTGATCTGAAACAAGTGCCAACTTATGTGGGCCCTGGATTAAGTGAATGTAAGAGCTCACTGCAAGATGTTGGTGAGAAAGAGAAGAAAACATTAGAGCACGTGGTTGGCCCAGCTTCAGCCAAAGTTACTGATGGGACCAGCAGTTTTGCTAAGACCAGTGGAAGTGCTAAAATCAGTGACCGAGGTAATTATGTTGAGAGTGGGAAGAGCAGTATGTGCAGAGGTAGCACAAGCAGTGATGTGAGTGACGAAAGTACTTGCAGCAGCTTAAGTAGCAGCGTCAATAAACCTCACAAAGCAAATGATGCACAATGGGAGGCAATACAAGCTGTTCGAGCACAAGATGGTGTTTTGGGCGTGGGCCACTTTAGACTGCTGAAGAAGTTGGGCTGTGGAGACATCGGAAGTGTCTATCTCTCCGAGTTAAGTGGAACAAAGTGCTATTTTGCAATGAAAGTGATGGATAAAGCATCTTTGGCAAAACGTAAGAAACTACTTCGAGCTCAAACAGAGAGAGAAATACTACAATCTCTAGACCACCCCTTCCTTCCTACTCTGTACACCCATTTTGAGACAGACAAATTTTCATGCTTGGTGATGGAGTTCTGCCCTGGAGGCGATCTGCACACTCTTCGGCAAAGGCAACCAGGGAAGCATTTTTCTGAGCAAGCAGTAAAGTATGAAATTCATCCCTGCTCATAATGTCTATATATGAAAAATGTGATGATTAATATCTAAGCTTGTCATGCACGGTGTGGTAAATTGTGTAATTTTGTTGAATATCTCCTGTTATCCTCCAAAGTATGTTTCTTTTGGTTGTGTTGCTGTGAGGAGTATTTTCTATTTCATGAGAAAACCTACTTGTCTCATTCAGTGGGGAAAAAAAAGGAAAAATTGATTTTCTGCAGAAGTCTCCTGAGAAGTTGTAATGCAAATTAATGGTAGGATGTGTCTAATTTAGTCCAAACTAGGTCTTTTGTTTTTTTGCTTGTAGGAAAGAATTAAGTAATCAAAAAATTAATTATTGTTCCGAGGATTGTCTAGTAATTAGTTAATATCCTTGTTTAGTTGTGCTCCACTTTGAACATAACTGAGCCTATGTCTGTCTGGAGTTTTGAGAGTTCTAAAATTTAACCAACTGAAAACAGTGGTTCAAATTGGCATATGATGAAAAGAGGTTGACGTGCATTTTTTTCTGTTCATTGCTTAATTTGGGAGGGTTTGAAACTGGAATTTAGACAATGTAGAGAAAATCTGGACAATAATAGAGAGAATCCAAATAATAGTGCTTGAATATAACTTTCACTCTTTATCCTATATCTGTTAAAAACAAAATGACCTTGCTGTCTTTTCTTGAAATTAGGTTGTAACATTGTCATCATCTTTCTCAATGCAGGTTCTATATAGCTGAGGTTCTCCTTGCTCTGGAGTATCTCCATATGCTTGGGATTGTTTACCGTGACCTGAAGCCTGAAAATGTTCTTGTGAGGGAAGATGGACACATAATGCTCTCTGACTTTGATCTTTCCCTCCGTTGTGCAGTCAGCCTAATGGTAGTCAATTCATCAGCCCTCGAGTCTGAACCCCTGCAAAAGAACCCAGTTTATTGCATTCAACCTGCCTGCATTGAACCTTCATGTATCCAGCCATCATGTATTGCCCCAACAACTTGTTTTTCCCCTCGATTCTTTTCAAAATCCAAGAAAGCACAGAAGCCTAAGAATGAAATAGGGAACCAAGTCAGCCCATTGCCAGAACTTATTGCTGAGCCAACCAGTGCTCGTTCCATGTCTTTTGTGGGAACTCATGAGTACCTGGCCCCAGAAATCATCAAAGGTGAAGGGCATGGCAGTGCTGTTGATTGGTGGACTTTTGGGATCTTGTTATATGAGCTATTGTTTGGTAAAACTCCTTTCAAGGGATCTGAGAATAGGACCACACTGTTCAACATTGTGGGTCAGCCTTTAAGATTTCCAGAATCGCCTGTTGTCAGTTTCTCAGCAAGGGATTTGATAAGGGGCTTGCTAGTGAAAGAGCCACGGCATAGGTTGGCCTATAAGAGAGGGGCAACAGAGATCAAACAGCATCCCTTCTTTCAAGGAGTAAATTGGGCCTTGATTCGTTGTGCGAATCCTCCTGAGATCCCAAAACCAATTGAGATTGAGCTTAGTCCAGCCCCAGCATTATCAACTAAGGCTAAAGCTGTTGCTGCTGGTAATGCTGATCATAATAATTATTTGGAATTTGATTTCTTTTGATTTGCTCTTTGTTGTTTTACTTAAGGAAAGATATAGAGTTTCTAAAATGTTGATGGTGCGAAAATTAGGACTCTCATGTTGTAATGATCATAGTTATAATGTTGTTTTAACATTTTTCAATTTTAATTCAATGCTCTCAATGTTTCAAGATCCTCTCTTGTGGCCATGGTATGATAAAATTTTGATGCTTTTGGCAATTAGCATTACTCTTTCTTCTTTCTTTAAATATTTGATCTTCTGCCACAGGAAAATAGGTTGATCCATAATACTGCAATTGACCTTTGAGATTGTTGGATCCATCCTCCCAATTACAAGTTCACAAAAACTATCGTGATAGTTTTGCTTTTGGGCCTGAATACTTCGTCAAGTAGCATATCTTACATTGGATAAGAATAGAATGTTCTTAGAATTTATAAGATTGGGTTCTACGTATTTTAATAGACATGTCTTTTGGGAAGGAAGTAATGATTCAGCCAGTGACATGTTACTTGTAGTCTTTTATTTGAAATGCATTACCCAATGGATACAATCCAAACTAAGCTCTATGCAACACACAAATCCTTGGTGGAGTTTGTCAACTCGTGGTTTTCTGTCTTTATAGGATATGTAAGAAAATAATTGATTAAATTCATTGTGAAATTCATGGCTGAATGAAAACTCAGATAAAGCTCTTTGAAATTTAGTTAAATAGAATAAATTAATCAACTGTTCTAGAAAGTAATACAACAGGCAACCTTGAGCTAATGGGTCTACTTCAGCAAGCAAGAGTCTGCGACGCTCGTAGTACATTGATGGCTTTACTGACTCGCCGTATGAATTTTCTGGTGGCACAAGTCTTTGTTGTTGATCATAAGGCGCCAAATTTTCAATGTTCCTGGGCATTTTCATATTTTCGTCAACTTCATTGCTGACTGAAATAGAATACTCGAATGGGTTGAAGGTAGATGGCTTTATGGGGGAATGGAAACATCAAAACATAAAAGACAATCTTGTTTTGTTTTCCTATCGTCATCATCTTGCATTGTTTTATGTAGAGAGAGCCAATAATTTTTTTTTTATAATCCTTGTGGTTCAATGGAAATGCACACTCCAATCAGAGCGTCAAAGTTAGTATTATTATTTGCATTAGTTGGAGGTCATTGAAGTGCAATGTTTATCAATTTTATAAACAATGATTTATCGTGTCATTCATTCCTTTGGTTTGAAATTTTACAAAATAACATCGTTGATTGTTGAAATTGTTCATGCTTTTAAAAGAAACCATTCTCTCTGCGTCTAATTTTCTGTTGGTATGATAATCTTCATTTCTTTTGACAAACATAGCCAAACTATGCATGTGGTAGATCTCTCTCCCTGCCTTCCTTTCTATGCTGTTTAAAAGGTTAGCTTTCCACGATCTGCTGCAATTTCCACGTCATGAATGGGTGCATTTGAAGCCAAAGAAGTAGGAAAGAGCGTTAAAGATGATTGAGGCTCTGCTCAATGATGCCGAGGAGGAGCAGTTGACAGACACAGCTTTGAAGATGTTGAAGCTAGGAAGATCTCCGAGACTTGGCTTATGATGTTGAGGACATACTGTATGAGTTTGCAACAGAGCTTCGAGGGGCAAGTTGATGGCAGAACACAGGAGTAGCACAAGCAAGGTACGGAATCTCATCCCTGCCTATTTCCCGATTTTGAGTCCAAGTGCTGCGAAATTCAATGTCAGCATGGGGTCCAAGACAAAAGACATAACCAGCCAGTTGGAAGAGCTCCATATGCGAAATTCTGTTCCTTTGTTGTGCATCTAATAGAGGTTCACTATTTTCAGATCAATGGCTAAAAACAAGGTTCACCATGTAGCAGAGAAATGACATACAGAGCATGATAACGGAATTCTTCATCCATCTTGGAGTATAACTGATCTCAGTGTTCTTTACTCCGTTGTACTTACAAAGAGTTCGCCGTTGCTGCTAGTAAGGCTTGTGTTACAAAGAACTAATATTCTAATTTTCATGTCAGTGCTGCATGATATTAAAGATAGGAAAAATTGTTGTACAGGATCATTTCGTATTGCAGTTTCTAGACAAAGCATGGTTTGCTTAAACTCTAGTTGGTTTTGGTTGGTCACGAGGGAACCCTTTTTCTAATGAGACAGGGAGCAGATATGAAAGTAGAACACAATAATACACCCTGCTTGGTGAAAATGCTGATAATTTTGAGATCAATGCTGATAGATGCAACTAACAATGCTTGAAGGATGAATTTCAGTTGAAGACATTAGATGGATTCTACTGCCAAGTGTATTGGTGATCCTAAGATGCTGAATACTGCAGTGGTTATGTTGAAAGTTTCTGCTACTGTCTGATCTGCTGCATTCTGCATTATTTTGTTCCTGATGTACAGTTGTTTAAAAGTGGGAGCTTTGGTTTGTGGAAAGCCATGTAAAGATTACCGAAGATTCTGCTGTATTTTGGCTCAATTTAACCAGTTTCTCATAAGGGCAAAAGAGAAAAAGAGGAAGAGATTGTGCTCTTCATGTAAAAACTCTCCAAGACTGCTGTGAAATGAGGGGTGTAGCAAGGGGTGTTATTCTCTTGTATTTTCACTATTGAGGTTTGATTATATTGTATTCTTGATTTGGGAACCATTTCCTTCTTGCTTGAATTGCTTTGGTAACTTACCTTCCACACACATTTCATAAGTTATCCCACATGGTTTCACCACAACAGATTCTGTATCTGCTCCAGTTCCAGTTCCACCATTTCAGTGCCCACTGCTGCTGAATTCTCATTGGAGATTCAAGTGAAATTTCTGTAGAATTTGTAAACTGGATTCAATGAAACTTGTATGAATGGATCTTTTCTGAAATTTGACAATAACCATATAAAAATTGGGGCAATAAATTATCAAAAGTCAAAGTCATCATCCCTCCTTTTCTATTTTATTTTCTTCTGAATTTATTATGGATAGTTGTTGAACCACTGTGTTTAACAACTAGTAATTTTCAGTTGATGCAATTCAACTTTTGATTAGATTAATTATCCAAACGCCGTCGTTTTATTTTATTAATATTTAATGCAATAGTGGAGCCCACACGGTTATAGCCTTCTGCGTGGGGTCAACTCAGAAAATTGTTCCTAGTTTCCACGGAGAAAACCATGCTCTCTTGCTTTCCTCTCCTAGTTCTGATTCCTTCCTAATTTCTACGTTCATACAGTCAAACAGAAACAATGCCTGTTGGAGAGGTTTTTCTCGGTTCATTTCTTCAGGTTCTGTTCGACAGATTGGCGCCGCATAAGCTGTCGCCCTTTCCATGCGAAGCTGGGATACGTTCAGAGCTGAAGCAGTGGAAGAAGAAGCTGCTGATGATTCAGGCCGTAGTCGAAGACGCAGAGGAGAAGCAAATGAAGAACGACGCTGTGAAAGTGTGGCTGGACGATCTCCGAGACTTGGCTTACGATGTCGAGGACATTCTGGATGAATATGCCACTCAAGTTTTGGAGACGGAGTTGACGTCAAAACAGCCGGCGACTAGTTTTGCTGATTACTTTACTGTTTTGAGTGACTTAAGTCCAAGTTCTTTGATTTCCAAAGTTAACATGGAGTCCAAGATAGAAGAAATAACCAGCAGATTGGAAGATCTTTGTGAACAGAGAAATGACCTCGGCTTGAAAGATATTGCTGGAGCGAGTTCAAGTAGTTTATGGCGACGACCGTCCAGTACATGTGTGCCGATTGAACCTGCTGTTTACGGGAGAGATGAAGATATCAGAAAAGTACTTGAAATGTTGTTAAGCGATGAAGCAAATGATGCCAAATTTCGCGTAACTCCCATCGTTGGCATGGCGGGAGTAGGCAAAACAACTCTTGCTCGGCAGGTTTACAACGACGAAACGGTGAAAGATTTCTACCCAAGAGTATGGGTTTGCGTCTCTGATGATTTTGATATTTTGAGGATCTCCAAGGCCATTCTGGAGTCGATCACATTCTCGTCCTGCGATCTCAAGGATTTAAATCCAGTGCAGGTCAAACTGAGAGAGGCAGTAGCTGGCAAAAAATTCTTGCTAGTTTTAGATGATGTTTGGAAAATGAACTACGGCTCGTGGCAAGTACTGAAGTCTCCGTTCATGGCTGCAGCACCAGGGAGTAGGATCATTTTGACAACACGCAGGATGGAAGTTGCAGCAATTGTTGCTGGACCAACAAAATGTTACGAACTAAAGCTTTTGTCCGATGATGATTGTTGGTCCGTATTCGTGAAGCATGCATTTGAGAGCAGAGATGTTGGCGCAATGCAAAATTCAGAACTGATTCGTCAGGAAGTTGTTGATAAGTGCAGAGGCCTGCCCCTTGCAGCAAGTAATCTCGGTGGTCTTCTACACTCTAAGCATGGATATGATGAGTGGGAACATATATTGAATGGCAAAATATGGAATCTGTCTGATGATGATTGTGACATTCTTCCAATGTTGAAACGAAGCTATCACGATCTTCCATCGCATCTTAAGAGATGTTTTGCTTATTGTGCACTTTTTCCAAAAGGCTATGAATTTGAGGAGAAGGAACTTGTTCTTTTGTGGATGGCAGAAGGTCTTATTCAACCGTCAGAAAATAAACAGTTGGAAGAGATAGGTAGTCAGTATTTACATGATCTATTGTCAAGATCAATATTTCAAAAATCTAGTAGTGGTCATCTATCATTGCACGACCTTGTCAATGATCTGGCTCAATGGGTTTCTGGAGAAACAGTTTGCAGGTTGGATGAATTGGAGGTTGATATGCAATCAAGAAGATATGAAAGGACCCGTCATTGTTCTTACACTAGTGGTAATTTCGATGGCAAAAGCAAATTTGAAGCCTTTCAAGTAGTTAATGACTTGAGAACATTCCTGCCCCTGCCACCAGCACATCTTAATTTTCGTTGTTTCATAACTAGGATGGTTCTTTTTGATTTGTTGCCGAAGTGCAAAAAGTTGAGAGTTCTGTCTTTAGCAGGATATCGTATCAGTGAGCTACATAATTCAATTGGAGGTCTGAGACATCTACGCTATCTCGATTTTTCAAACACTAACATTAGAAGCTTACCGGAGTCGACAAGTTCATTATTCAACTTGCAAGTTTTGATCTTAAGAAACTGTTTTCAGCTAAAGAAGTTGCCTTCCAACATGGGAAATTTGATCAATCTGCGCCATCTTGATATTACAGGGGCAAATTTAATAAGGAAGATGCCACTGGGAATGAAAGAATTGAAATGTCTTCGGACATTATCTAATTTTATTGTGGGTAGAAATAGCGGGTCTGATTTGCAAGATTTGAAGAACTTAAAGTGGCTTGGTGGAAAGCTTTGCATTTCAAGACTACACCATGCCACTTCTTCTAGTCAAGATGCAAGAGGGGCGATATTAAGCAACAAGAAGAACTTAGAAGTCTTGTCATTAGAATGGCGTTCTGAGTTTGATGATTCAAGAAATGAGGAAGCAGAAAAAAGTGTACTTGACATGCTACAACCTCACAAAAATTTGAAAGAGCTCACAATCAGATGCTATGGAGGTACAGCATTTTCATCCTGGATTGGAGACCCATCATTGTCCAATATGGTAATCCTGAATTTGGAAAATTGTATAAATTGCACCTCTTTGCCTTCGCTCGGGCTATTGAGCTCACTCAAAAACCTGACAATCAGAAGGATGAAGAGACTCAAAAGCATAGGTTATGAATTTTATGGGGAGAGTTGCTCAAAGCCTTTTCAATACCTGGAGACTCTTCATTTTGAAGATATGGAAGAGTGGGAGATCTGGGAGCCTGTAAGAGAAAATGAACATGTTGAAATTTTTCCCTGCCTCCAAGAACTTGTCATTTCATTATGTCCCAAACTCTCTAGAAAATTACCAGACCATCTTCCTTCACTGGAGAAACTGGTGATTTATTTTTGTGAGCAGTTGGTGGTTTCGTCCTCGAGCTTTCCTATGCTCTGCAATTTGGATATTAATGGCTGCAAAGGAGTGACATGGAGGAATTCAAATGACTGCAACTCACTGAAATCTGTGAGACTTCTGAATATCTCAATGTTTGAGAATTGGTTAAGGCAAGATTTCCACAAAGTTGAGAGTATTGAGATTGACAATTGTAAAGAGCTCATGTTTCCATGGCATAAGAATGAGATTTGTCTTGAGAAGCAACATCAAGGGCTGCATAGCTTCACCTCCCTCAGAAAGCTTAGTATTGAAAAATGTAATGCTCTGACATCTTTGCCTAAGGGAATGAACCACGCTACATCACTTGAAAGTTTGAGAATAGAAGATTGTGATTCTCTTACATTCATTCTCAAAAGCCAGCTTCCTTCACATCTTCGACTACTGGAGATCAAAAATTGTGAGAATTTACGGCTTTTGTTGGATGATAAATATGAAACTTACCCTTCTTCTTCTTCTAGTTCTTCATTGATTCAGCAGGAGTTTAATGTCGAGGGCAATGAAAGCCTCAATATTTTGCACATTGACCATTGCCCCTCTCTCACATGCTTATCTTCAACAAGCCAGTTATCTGGAACACTTGCGCAGCTCGAGATTCGCCATTGCTCACAGCTTACAACCTTGTCATCAAGAGGCCAGTTACCTGCCAAACTCATACGTCTGAAAATCGAGGACTGTCCAGAGCTCACAGCCTTATCATCAAGAGGCCGGCTACCTGCCACACTCACCCATCTTGAGATTGATGATTGTTCGAAGCTCAAGAGCATACTAACAAGTGGTCAGCTACCTGAGGCGCTTGAGTTCCTCCATATTAAAAGGTGTCCGAAGATAGACTCAATCGCGGAGAAGTTTCACAATAACAACTCTCTGAAAGATATTTTGATCTCAAAATGTGAAACTCTGATGTCAATTCCTGAGAGCCTCAGCACTCTTAGCAGTCTTACTGATATTTGCATATTTGACTGTCCAAGTCTTGTTTCCTTTCCAGAAGAAGGGCTTCCCCACACCAGCTTAAATAATCTGTTAATCCATCGTTGTGAGAAGCTAAACGCCCTGCCTAATCGCTTGCACAGCCTCAACTCTCTTCAAAAATTAAGCATAAGTGAATGTCCAAGCATCATATCCTTTCCTGAAGAAGGTTTTCCTAGAAACCTTACATCACTTTCAATCAAGGATCTCAATATCTACAAGCCGCTGACTGACTGGGGATTGCACAAGCTCACCTCTCTTCTGGAACTTAAAATCAGTGGATCCGATGAAGTGACTTTTCCAGGAATGGAAATGATGCTGCCCGCGTCTCTAAATCGGCTCATCATTAAAAGTTTCCAGCATTTGAAATACTTATCTTCCAAAGGTTTTCAGAGTCTCACCTCTCTTGAATCATTGACAATCAGTGGTTGTCCGAATCTCATTTTTTTTCCGAGCCTGCCGTCCTCCCTTCTGCAATTATACATTAAAAATTGTCCTCTGCTGGAGAACCAATGCCAAAGAGATAAAGGACAACACTGGTCCAAAATAGCCCATATCCCCTGTGTTAAGATTGATGACAAATTTGTATACGACCCACAGGAAGAAGACTTATACTCTATCTCAGGTTTGTCGCTATCCTAACGTTTGCATATTTGTTATAGTTTCACCATGAAATGATTCAGAATCCTTTGTTATTTTTGCGTAATTATTCCTCTGTTTTATGCCGACCGAGTCACTCAACTTATTTTCATTTTAAATTATCAGGTAGTTTGTAAAGGTGATTGAATTGTTGATACCGATTTATTGATGTGTCAAGAAGATGCTTACATTAGTGTACAAAAGTCCTGAGGTCAGGTACTCGTACTGTTTCTGTTCCTATATTCAGTTTGTTTAAGTTGAATTTATAACCTTGTATCTGAAACTTCACTCTTATTTATTTGTTTGCATGTTCTATTAGATCTTTAGACAATTTTCAGTTTCAAACTCTGCATGATCTTTGTGAAGACGAGCATGACAGTATACAAACTCTATTTTGGGTCAGATACTTAAGGATTGCTTCATTACATGTTGTAATATTAGAGTACAGATGCTCAAATTTTGGTGCGAGCCCAGAAGATGAACATGGCCTAAACTTTTCAGCTCAGACAAAACTGAGGATAATAACAGAACTCACCACATTGCAGGATAAAGTGTAATATAATGTGAGATAATGGAACTCTTAATTCATCTTGCTAGTCTGAAATTAACCTCATTGTGCTTTGTTTGACTTAACTCTCAGTATCTCTATGTCATACTTCTTGAGAAGCAAAATTTCTCTGCTCATTGCTGTGACTGCTTATGGGAGGCTGACATCAAGCAGCACTGAACACAGATCTTAGCTAGAGAGCTTAGAAAGAAGATAATGACAAAGTAATATTTTCGTTCTTTTTGTTTTGTTTTGTTTTTCTGATTTGGAGCTGTTTTTCTAATAAGACATGGAGGAGCTGTGAATATGGAAGACTGTAATATCCATCACTGCGACAACCTAAAAAAGGCTTGTCAGAACACCTGCATTGCCTCAACTCTCTTATTGAATTATGCATAAGTAATTGTCCAAGGCTTTCCCACCAACTTCTTATCAGCTGAGATTTCACATCTTAATATCTATAAGCCGTTGATTGAGAGGGATTTGCATAAGCTCGCCTCTCTTAGATGGCTTTTCATTGCCGGTTGTCCAAACGCAGTTTCTTTTTCCTCGAGAAGAAATGGGAATGAAGTTGCCGTCCTCTCTTACTGAGCTCACCATTGCAGAACTCCCTGAACGGGAATACTTATCTTCCAAGGGTTTTCAAAACAGTAATTTCCTTGACCATTTTATTTTCATCAATTGCACCAAGCTTACATTCTTTCCAGATACCTGTCTGCCATCCTCCCTTTTGAAACTATCCATTTCTAATTGTCCTTTGCCGAAAAAACAGTGCAAGAGCGGTCGAAGACAGCACACATCCCCTCTGTTATGATAGATAACATATTCATTTACAATCTTTGAGGATAAAGAATAATACAAATGACCTCATGCCACCACCATTCTCTATCTCAAGTTTGTCAAATTCTGGCCTCTGAGCTGGAATTCGGATGCTCAAATTGTTCTGCAGAATTTTGAAGTAAGGCAGGTAGTACTATTCTGTCATTTCATTTCACTTTTTCTAAATTGAATTCATTTCCTTGTGTTGCTTCCAAAACTCACCGTAAGATCTTTCCCCCCGTGTACTGTGTAGATAACCAGATAGAGAATTCATCTTATTGGTGATTCTGGAACGTTGTGGGAAATTGGGAATGTTGCTGAAGTGTAGCCATGGATTCTGAATACCATAAAAAAACATCTACGCTGATTTAATTTCACAACCACTGGGAACCTTTAGAAGTGTGTTCCAAGTATAAACTTTCCCCATATGCCAGTTCTTTAAAACCTTCTAAATGTTCTACTTTGCCTCTAGTCACTGTTTCGAATCCAATAACTTGGTCAACTTTTGCAGCCCTAAAATTTGAAGAGTATATAGTTTGGTCAATTATTATGTTCTCTAACCGACATTTGAGCACACCCTTTGTTAATTCAAAGTCGATTCCATCGAAGATTGTTGCCATTCAACGGTTGTTAGGAGGTAGGAAGAGTTAAAAATGATCACTGCTTTTGACATTGACCCACATGGCCACATGGCTAAATCATATGGTTCCCATGATAATCACATCAGAAATCTTCCAGATAGGGACCCACTACTGCCATCTATATTGAAAACTTCACAGATTCTCTAACTGCCATTTATTCCTTCTGTCATGAGAATTGGACGCCGCATGTTCCTCCACCACGTTGGTTCTACTTACGTGATCCATCTTCCCCGATCATCGTATGCAATTCTCCCATCTTGAGCCGTCTGATTAATTATTTGATTAGTTAATCTTGAATATATCGACTAATATTTTAACACCAGAGAGAAGATATTCCTCTTTTCAATATTCTCCATACCAAAATTTGGCGCTCCTTAAAATAAACGGTAAATGCAATGGCAATGGCAGTGGTAAGGTGGTGGGTTACGTGGGGTCAAGTCGTCGTCGCCAACTAATCAAATGAATCAAATGGCTGTAAATGCATAAAGTATTAATTATTAATTAAAATTTTTTAAAATAATATTATTATTTAATTAATAAAAAATATTTATAAAATTTATTTTAATTTTTTTATTTATAATTAATAAATAAATTTTTTATTAATTAAATAATATTATTATATTATTTATATTAATATAATAAAATTATTTTACTTAAAAATTTTGTGTTGTCTTGATTTCATCAAATGCCCATTTAATGCAGTAAGTGTGCCCATTAATTTCAGTTTGACTTTTTTTCACACAAATCAGATTTCTTTCCATTTTTAAACATTGAATTGTTATTTCCAAATATCAAATCTAGATTTCAAGATTCCTCGCCATATATACGTTAGTGTTTCTCTTGATCTCTGGGTCTATAGGTGAAGGGGTTTAAATTTTTATTCCATTCGAAGCACTGAAAAAGGCTAGAAGAGAGGAGAGGATAGGGAATTGAATCGAACCCAGCTGTGTTTTATCAAGTTTTTATTGTAAAGTTTATGTGCGTTGGGTCTGCAACTTAAAGGGAAGAAGAAAAGAGGAAATGGGTATGGCTCATCAGGAAGCAATCGAGCAGTTTCAGACTTTAATGGAAAATGGTGAGCTTCAAGAATGAATTTTTCACTTCGCATTTTGATTGATCTTATTATTTGATCTGTGATAAATAATGTCCCTTTTCCTTCTTGGGTTACAGCGGATGAATCACTCAAGGAGACATTTAAGGTTAGTTTCACTTTGTTTCTGTGAGTTAATGTGATCTGTTTCTTTGTTTGTATGCTGAGAAAATAAGTGCAGAGAGAGGAAACTGGGTCAAAGTTTTGGTTTTTAGCTATTTGTACTCCAAAAAAATTGGAGCTTGGACTTGACTGAGACCGATTCAATCATTTAGCTTAGTTTATTTTTTCGTTATTTTTTCTTTTAAACCTTAGATTACATAACAGCTGAGATCCTGATATCGTTTTATCTGGGTATGTACTGTCGTTGGCTTTTTCGTTATTGGTTCCGATCTGTCTATTCTCAGATTGATCTTTAAGTTGTGAACTTTCATGTTCATTTAAGATTAGCTGGTTTACTTTGAATCACTGCTATGTTTTTCTCTTTGGGCCTTCAATATAAGTGCGCTTGTTGGCTTGTTTCACATAAGTTGCAGTGCATAACTACAGCAAGCTAATGATTATATATTCTTTTGAGATATTAAAAGGGTTATGCAGCAGTTGTTTTGTGTTTGTTTTTCCATATTTTTTGTCCTTTTGTTTATCCTTTTTTTCTTTTTTGGAATTTTTCATACCCTGAGATTAAATAAAAATTGTGAGCCTTGAGTTGATCTTCGAAGTGGATTTAAAAGCAATAACATGACTAGTTTCACATGATAATGGAGTTCCTTGTTTTGTTGAAGTTTGGGTTTCCTTAACTTTGAGATTTAGTGTAACTAGATGGATGAAGTTGCTATTACTACAGCATGTCTGCTTAAATATGTATACACGTTCATGATCTGCATAAATCAAAATTTAATTATAATTCTGTACTCGGATCTCCAGAATGTTCACCAAGGCAATCCAACTGAAACATTGGTGCGGTTTCTTAAAGCAAGGGATTGGAATGTCTCAAGAGCCCATAAAATGGTTAGGTCCTTTTGCATCAATAACAGTGTTGCTAATTTTTTAAGTTAAATATTCTGCTTAAAATCACATTTATCTGTGTCCTTTTATCTTTTCTAACAGCATTCAATTGTCTCAGTTGATTGATTGTTTACATTGGAGGATAGAAAATGAGATTGACAATATATTAACGGTGAGTTTTTTTTTTTATTTCTCAAAACTCATATGCCTACAGTTTTTTCTTTTTTTTTTTGGGCTAATTATACAGGCAATGTAAAGAAAAGAAAAGGATTTTTTCAGATGCATTCTGAGTTGCACACCAAAAATGAAGGAAAATGATCGCCATTAGTGTTATTTTCCTATGTGAGATTCTCAGGGGATAACATGGATGTGTCCCTAACCTTTAGCATTTTGGTATTACATGCATAAAGAGTAAAACCAAAATGATTGAAATACTCTCATATTGACCACTTTTGCTAACAGATTATCACCCAAAACTTTCACAATCATTGAAATATAGTTTTGAGTTATATTCTCTGTTTCTCTAAGTATAAGATAGTCCATAGTCATGGAGGTGAAACAATCATGTGCTTATTATTATGATCACTTAGTTATTCCTCTACTGTTTTCGGCGTTCGATGTTTATAACTGTGGTCCCAGCTTATTCAATGTTTATGCACAGAAACCAATTATCCCAGCTGAATTGTATAGAGCAGTGCGAGATTCTCAGCTTGTGGGTTTATCAGGTTACTCAAGAGAGGTATGGTCATGTGAAAATTAGTCATTTTGTCCTTCAATGTTTACAACTGTGGTCCTGCTATAGTAGCATACCTAAATGGGTTTGGCCACTCAAATCCTGTTTTCTTGTGACGGTCTGTTTGAATATGTTGTTGCATTTGTAGCCTTTTATGGTGATTAATCACTTATAACTTCCAACTTATTGTTTCCTTTAAAAATATTTCAGGGTCTTCCTGTAATTGCCGTTGGTGTTGGGCTTAGTACATATGACAAAGCTTCTGTAAGGAACTAGCACTTTTTTCATTTCATTGTGCGACATATATAGAAATTTTTGTTCATGGTACTAACCATTATAATTTATTTTTGCTTCAGGTGAATTATTATGTGCAGTCACATATTCAAATGAATGAATATAGGGATCGCGTGGTATTGGTAAGAATGTCCTCGATGAACTTGAAATCTTTTCTTCATCATTCTACTCTATGGTATTTTATGGACCCTAATTTACCTCTTTTATGATAGCCTTCTGCATCAAAAAAGTATGGACGGCCCATCAGCACCTGTCTGAAGGTTTTAGATATGACTGGCTTAAAGCTGTCAGCATTGAACCAAATAAAGGTATTGCTTGGTAAATGAAAACCAATATATTGTTCGGTTATGGAAAGTACTTGAAAGGATGGAGGAAAAAAAAATAAAGTATAAATACGTATAAGTGAAACAATTCAAACTTTTATTTACCTTCTTCTTATTGCCAGTTGTAGCATTGAAACAAAACTCTGAGATGGCTGCCTTGTTAAAGCTCCTCTAACAATCTTCTAGAATCTAGTTATGCAAAAACACACTTAAAAACATTGTGACTTACTTTTTGATACGTGATTTAGAAAATTCTGTGATGTTTGCTTCTCTTGCTGTCTTCAGAAGCTTTGATTAGACTCCCAATTGTTTAAACATTTGAAATTCTTCAAACATAATTAATAGAAAATGAAGAGAGATACAGATAGCTAATTCCATTTAAAATTCTATTCTTGGAGCTGATAATATTCTGACATTTGTTTTATTAATGCAGCTTATGACTGTTATATCTACAATAGATGACTCAAATTATCCAGAGAAGACTGAAACATACTATATTGTCAATGCCCCATATATATTTTCAGCTTGTTGGAAGGTCTGTATTTGTCATCATATATGAGTTAAAATTTATTATTCCCTCTGCCCCCACCCTTCTATCTCCCATCCCTCTGCTGTTGCATTCTATTTGCTCCCAGAGACAAGATTAAAGTCTAATAGTTTGGATGCTGGCAGGTTGTAAAACCTATTCTGCAAGAAAGAACAAAGAGGAAAGTTCAGGTGCTGCAAGGTAATGGGCGAGATGAGTTGTTGAAGGTAAGGCAATTTGTCCCATTTATATTCTTTTCTCCACATTTAGGTTCCAACCTTCAAATTTGTTTTTGTATATTATGAAACACCATTACTATTTGTGGTAATTAGGGTCATTACTTTTATTGACATATTGATGTTTTCAAATAACTAGTTGGATTCGTTTCTTTCTTTTAGTGTGCTCCAAAATGATGCTGTTGTTCAAGCATGATGTTCCATCAATTAAACGTGCTTATAGAGAAAGCTTTTCTGATTGCTTATGGAGAAAGTTTTTCTGATTGCCATTTTTCCTCGCTTCACTCATTAATTACTTAAAAGTAACTCTGTAGATATAATTTTCTAGCCACTTGCATTTTCTTCCTTGTGGATAGCATTGCAGAGATAGTGTTTGATAAATAATCAGACTTTTCACACCATTGAATTGCATTCTTCTATGCAGATAATGGATTACGTATCTCTCCCACACTTCTGTAGGAAAGAAGGTTCAGGTTCATCCCTGCATAATAGGAATGGAATTATTGAAAATTGTTTCTCGTTAGACCATGCCTTCCACCAACAGCTCTACAGTTACATCAAGCAGCAAGCTGTGCTTATGGAGTCTGTGTCACCAATCAAAGAAGGTTCATTCCATGTGGATTTCCCTGAGCCAGACCTTGAAGACGCCAAGATCGCCAAGACCGTAGAATCTGAGTTTCACAGGCTTAGCGATAAGAATGGCCTCATTAACACATTGAATGGTCTCAAAGTTGACGGGTAATTAGAACTTAGATATTACTAATTACACATCTGTAGTCGATATGACTTCAAAACCCAATGCTCGATGTCCTGTCACTCATTGTTGCTGATGATCGTGGGGCGGTTTTGCATCCCAGTATTACACGTCGAAGTGTTTGATTGCATCAGCTTGATGCATGTGGATGTAATAACTAATTTGGTGTAGATTAACACTTTGCCACCTCGGGTTGGATTAATATGTTCCCAGTTTCGCAAAAATGGAAGCATGAGAGCATGAGAAAGCTCTCCTGATTTTTAAATGCTTAGATGTTAACGCATACAAATTCAGTTAATCAAATAAAATGTATCAGAAACCAGGAACCGTGAACCTGAATAGTCCACCGCCCTGACATTTCTCCAAATGTGGGACCCTAAACTCAAAAGCCTCTTTAATAAACAAAATCTGCCAACTTTACCACTACCAAAACCAAATTGGATGATGCCTCAATTTAATATGAGATTTTGGATAACTTCAATTCATGTACGTACAAACTGCAAGTTTGCTAAAAGCATACATAGGAAAATCTTCAAGTACCCGTTACATCACTGATCAATGTTTTCGTTCAAGCCCTTGCTTACATTATAACAAAACACTGCCACTCAAAACGCAAGATAAAGTGCTTTGAACCATCATATCATTAATAGATAACAAAATCCCTCCTTTGAAGATCTATCCCAACTGTTTGTAGCAATTATAGGCAACTGCAACAGACACAGCAGCACAAGCAACAGCCAGAGCTGCATAAGTATCGTCCCGCTCCCAGCTCTCAGACCAAGTTGGCATGGCACAAACCTTACGTTTAAAAACCCCTTGGACACTGCTACTTCGGGAAACTAGTTTCTTGTTGCTTTTCTTCTTTTCCATAGCCTCCTTCATTGCCCTCTCATCAGCATCTGGATTATCTGTTTTTTCGAGTATGACAGGGTTCAGACAACAGGAGTCTCCATTTTCCGGGCAACAGCCTATAACCTCAGCTTGAGATCCACAAGCTGCAGCGTTTTCCTCATTTAATTGTATCTGTGTAACGTCTTTACTACGGCTCTCTATGTTGGTCTCACCGTTTACTTGCAGCCTTAGTTCTAGAGATTTTTTTTGTTCTTCTGATGACAAACCCATCTGACCCCTGAAATCAGCATTTCTGTTAAAACCTACTTCACATGTTTTGTGCTCTTTAAATTTTCTTTTTGAAAAAAACAATTCAACAAATAAACAAAAAAAAAAACCCACAAATCCCTTGACCTTTCTATAATCACCAAGATATAAATTTACTGCCAGACTTCAACATATTTGATACTGAATAATATGACATGGAACCAATACAAGAAAACAAGGATTGATTTTTTCACAATTTTATCTACATACAAATAGGGGTGGACAGAAATATTCTGGTTCTGTTCAAGGTTGGAAAAACCAAACGGACTGGGAAAAAAGGGGTTGCATCAATAATATAAAATTAATATTTTGTATATTATTTTTATTATTTCAATCAATTAATAATGACATTTAAATTTAATTAATATAAAAACACATTTTTATTTTTAACTTTAGAGCCAATAAAATTAAAAAATAATTTTCATTTTTTGGTTTAATTTAAATTGGCAAACAGAACCAAACCAAGCAATGCCCACCCCTACATACAAAAGTTGCACATCCAGACTACCACTTCTTTTGAATGATAAACCAATGGCATGATACATCATTCAGGTGCAAAGAACCAAAATGATTTAATACGAAATAGCTAAACCTATACCAAAAGCTCAGTCAGCTCATTTGTTGTCTGCTCCAGAGTATACTAAAAGATTAATGCATGCAATAAGGAAATACCACAAGAGCTAGATTGGAAACTTAAGAGACAGAACTGGGAAGAGAATTACCTCCACAGCCAGTCTACAATTTCTCCTTTCCCTACATGCTGCTCAAGCAATGCAGGTACATCACCTGGGGTAACATACCCATACCTGCGCAATTCAAGAATTAAAAAAACCTTCAAATGACTAAAATAACCTATCACATATATAAAATATTGCCACAAAATGACTAGCAACACCTAGTGAAGTGAAGCTAACAAATTATACAAAACTAAAAAATGGGTTAAACCAATCAACAAGCAGTTATTTTCCCTTACCAGTGCCCAGTGACTTCACCAATGATATTTGATCCAAAAATAATGACATTCCCGGCATACTTATGTCCCCCAATGTGTGAGCATGGGCTAACAGACACTTTACACTGAAGACCATGATTTTCTATCTCTTCCTTGAACCTACTAACTAGTGGAGGTCCACAAACTCCACAGCGACAATCCCGGGATGCATGAGAACATACAAATACATACCAACCCTTCAGTTTTTCAGGTGTTCCAGGAAGCCATTCGCCATCCTTCACGAGCACTTCTTCAACAAATGTGTCAACATCAAAATGAGTCAATCTCCTGCATTGTTTGGTGAATCAAAATCAGTATTATAGTGGAAATGCAAAATTTAGGAACAAAGAACTTAAGAAAAGTTTATAAAGATATTTATAATTAACCTGTATCTGATCATGTCAGGAAAAATTAATACATCCCCATTTGATGTTTCAGTTCCATCATGCCCCTCACATATTGTCAAGCGGGTCTAGAGGAAAAAGGGAAAAGTGGTAAGAAGACTAAGATGGTCAACCTCAGCAAAAAAAACATGGGAAAAGAAGCCAAATCCAAAAAAACACACAAATACCATCATCAAATAATTCTCATAGATTTCCAAAGTAATTCCTTTATGAGCAGAATCTACCTATTACTCCTTTTACCTATAATTGAAAGATGCATGCAATGGACCATAGGACTCCAATAAGTGGCTGACCAAACAATATCACTTTGAATTTAGACACAATAGATTACCATATAATAAAGCCCAAAAAGTTAACCCCATTACACATGATAATTCATTATAATGTTTTCCTTTTCTGACTCTAGGGATGGTGCTTGGCATTATTCATCAAAAACAAAAGCAATTAAAGATCTAATAAGTACGGTCCACTGCATCTTCTTAGTTTCTAAGCACATTAAATACTTAGACCAAGTTGATCATGAGCAAAGCTCCATCATTGAAGGTAATCACTAGAACAGTAATTTCAAAAATCCACTTCTCATCATAATCCTTAATCTTCCAAAAGTAAAGTAATTAGAGATCCCACACCAATGACAAAACAAATGCCTCCAAATTTATTAACATTGCTTGGCTTGGCATATATATTGAAGCGATACACAAACACTAAAGGAAGAATCCTGATCGCTGAACTGTTTCCCTTTGCTAATCTCAAACACTGAACCCGAGGTCATTCAAATCAAAAGGAGAAAAACTGATTGTTAATTTATAAGCAATTCTACACATCATTCGATTCTCAAGGAAACTTTCTTCAGGAACTCAAAATACAGATCAATCATCCCTATCTTGAAGAATCTAACCTTTCTACAAAACTCATTCAGCAACGGAAAATTATTTTGATTAAAAAAAAAATACTCTTTATCTGAAGAAACATCACACTTCAGAAACACTGAAACAAGTAAGAAGTTCAAGTCAAAATTCACACCAGATGATTCTAAATCACAAAACTAAAGATCATACCAAAACACAAGTGATTTTTAAAACAGAAAATTATAGTTCAACTAGCTAAAATTGACACCAATGTTCATTAAAACCCGAACAATAAACAGATAATCAATCACCCTCAAACTTCAAGCAATCTGCCAATTAAGAAAGATTCTCAAATCACCAAAAGTAAAACCACCCGCATCAAAACTTGTACCACAAGCACCAAAGTTCTCCTAAAGCTCACAACATCATTGAAGCCCAAGAATAAAAAGACCACATCGCTTCTCAAAACACAACCAATCAACCAACCATAGAATACTTTCCCAATTTACCATAAACAGGAGCTCTCATATTCTAAACCAGAAACTGCAAGCACCATTGACAAACCTCCAAAACCTATATCACTTCCCTAAAACTAAAGCCAACCCACAAATAGAACCAAATTGAACACTTTGAAATCCCACTTAAAACCACTTCAACTCACTTCAATTTGCAAAGATTAAAATCAACTCACTTCATATATATCATTCCTCAAAACAAAACAAACAACAACTCATTTCGGATCAACTAGAACCAAATCGAACTTTTATAGTCACCAAAAAAAAAAAAACAACCAATTGACAAAAGCATGGCCAAATCCATTTCAATTCACCAAATTTAAGTGCAATCTATGTCAAAATTGAAGCTGAATCACTCCTCATAACACAATTAGTCCAGAAAAGACCAAATACCCATCACAAATTACTGAAAACAAAACCAATACATGTCAATATGATTGAATCACAAAAGAAGCAACAATCTCCCAAAATCACTCCTGAAATGGGGAAAAAAAGGAAAAAAAAAAATAGTTTATTTCAGTAAAAAGAAGAAAAAAAACCATAAAATTACAAATAAAAACACATTTCTTCCTTTCACAAGAAAGACCACCAGATCAAACACCTCAAAGCCCACAAAAGCAGACATATAAACACAGACCTCTCTTTTCATATCAGGCTTTCGAGCCCCCACAGCAGCAGACAGCAACCTCGGCAAGCGATCGAACTCCGCAGCCTCGATCCTCGGAGGCCAGACAGAAGGGTTTTTGTAACACAAGAACACGTGGCGCTCATAAAAGTCTACCGTACCGGCAAGTTGACACAGCCTGAACTCGGACCTAGAGAATCCGAACTCAGCATCAAGACTACTGTTACTGAGAAGACTTGCGCTGCCATCGCTCAGAAACGTGTCGTTTTGGGAGCTGTTAGAAGCGCTCCCTATTAAAGAAGCGTTTGATGGGTCCGTATGGAAACTATCCAGCTGGTCTGACACCGTAATTGGAGAAGATGATGCGAAAGTTGACGGCTCGTCTCTGTTGCTTGACATTCTTCTTTGTCTCAGATACAAAAATTATGATGTGTTTGAAGAGTCACTTCCAGTGGCGTAGAAAGTGAAATGCTTGCTTAGCCTTGAGCTGAACATAAAAGACTTGGGTCTTTTTCATTTTGTATTATTTTTGTTTCTAAATTATTTTTTGGGCGAACACGTGGCATGATGGGGATGTTTCTAATGGAGATTGGGCTCTCCTTATTGTCTGCAAAAATCTCTGAAAGAAGGAAGGATAATAGTATGGATGTAATAGTAGAATTGCTTTGGCAAGTGTTTGTGATTATGGAAGTGATTATTATTGTAAACAAAATTGTAGTCTTCATTCGCTGTAAAGGCTTCATTTTCGGCCCCATCACTCTGTAGCTCTGCGGTATTGATTGTTGACTCGTAAAACAGCTTTAAACAGGAATTAGTGGTATCTGCTGAAACAAGGAAATAGCATAGCTCACTTTTGCTCCAAATTTTCAATCAAAACCTGGTCCTCTCTTCCATATACAGAATCAAAGATCACAGTTCCATGAGCTTACAAGAAAAGATTAAACTAACATGAGCTAAGCCAACAAGAGGTCAACACTTTCAAGCCCAAATATTGAATTTTGTTTTTCTTCCTCAAACAGCCTAAAAAACAGAAAATTGATTGCAGTAGTCTCAGATGTACACACAACAAGGGTTTCAGCATGTTTAACCCCTAAATCATTCATAATCAAACAAAGGTCTGGCGAACACAAATGTCACACTGGCTTTTCGCCAGGCAGATAAGATGGTGACGCACCTTCAATTTGGTTCTTTTTTCGATGAAAGATGCCACTGATATTTGGCACAAGTGTTTTTTTCGAGAGAGAACTCTTCTCCTTTTCCAACTTCCTGACCTCTGTAATTTTATCCGACAGGTTCTGCTTTTGAATCCTATAGTGATGTGGCGATGATTCTGATGACATCTCTGTTTCAGCTAGAATCCTTGCCGCAGCTTCAGCAGCCTTCTTTTGCTCTCTTTCACGCCACCTTCGGAGCTCTCCCTCTACAGCCCTCTTGGCTGTTTCAGCCATCTCTGCCCTTTTTAGGGCCTCTTCAGTTGCAGCCTTCATATCCTCAATCTCCTTCTGAGTTGCCTCTAACTTCTTCAAGGCCTCATTTTCACCAGCCTTCACAGCTTCCACCTGAGCCATAGCAGCAGCCACTTTCATTTCTGCCAATGTGTCAGATTCCTCAACTTTATGGCTCAAAGACTCAAATTCTTCTCTTGAAATGGTTATCTTGGCACCAGATTCAGAAGTAGATGCACGGACAGCATTAGTTCTCTCAGACATCGTTTTAATCTGATCAAGGGCCCTTACCTCTGCTCCTTTTGCTTCCTCAGCTTCTTCTAGAGCAACCATCAGTTTCTTCTCTGCTTCTTCAAGAGCAATTTTAGTGGCTTCTGCTTCCTTCTTCAACTCCATAGCTTTATTCTTCATCTCTTCTGCATCTTGTCGTGCATTTTCAGTTTCCAAGGATAGCTGGTGGAGAGTTGAGAGCATTTCTTCAGTAGCACCTCTTATTTTGGCTTCCTCAGTGAGGCATGCTTCAAGCTCAGACTTAGTCTTCCTGAGTTTGACATGCAAATCCCCAGCAATGGATTCTGTTTCTGCTTCCTTCTCCTTCAGTTCAGAATGCTCTTTCTTCACATTCTCAAGCTCCACCTTAAGAGACTCCACCAAACTTCGCAGGGAGCTTTCCTCCTCTACAACTTTCTGCAATGACCCCTTGGCATCATCCAAATCTGAAGTCACAATTCTCACAGAATCTAAATCTGAAGCCTTTGCATTTTCCATCTGCTTTTGCAAAGCTGAAATCTCATTCATTCTTTCTTTCAATTGTGCTTCATGATTCTGAGTGAGTTCAGGATCAAACTGGTCCTTCAAAGTATGCAATTTCTTGTATGACTCTTCCAGGGTTGCTTTATATGACTGCCTCTGAACATCCTTGTCAGTAAATACTTTCACTTGCTCTTGCTGGGCCTCTAGAGTTGCAAGCTTTACTTGGCCAATAGATTCCTGCACAGCCGAGATTTCCCTGGAGAGCTCACTAACTCTGTCCATGTTTGCTTTTGCTGAATTTTCTGCATCTGCTGCAAGATTGAAAGCAACAACTTTTGCTTCCAAGGTTGAATCACAATCCTGACGAATTTTCCTCAGCTCTTGCTTTGCAGCATCAAGTTCAGTAATCACATTCATATACTTCTCTCTTTCAGTTTCTAAGTCCTGTTTCCTAGCACCATCAAATCCAGGAGGGTTGCTACAATTTGATTCCCCAATCTGCTTTGCCAGGTTCTTTGCTATTTCTGTTGCCTTAATAGCAGAATCTTTGGATTCATTAATAACATTGAGTTTGTGAGACAGATCCTCGACAGTTCTTTTTGCCTTTTCAAGCTCAACCAGTGCTTGGCCCTTAGTATCTTCAGCATTCTTTAGTTGTTCCTTTAACTTGGTCAGCTCTTTTTGAGCCAGGTGGAGCTGTGTCTCCTTCGCCAGTACTCTCTGCCATTGGAAGAGCAAAAAAATGTAAATTCCTCAAACTGAAGACAAGTAAACTATCTATATACAGCAGAATGGAAATTAAGCACCTAGTAGCAAGTTGACGAGAGCAAATATTAATTATCATGAAATTTATCAGTCAATAGCGAAACAAATAAAGCAGCAACAGAAGGCAGTGAATGCATTTTGTTTCTCATTCAAATTCAGTTTACTATATCTAGGATTCTGTGCAAGCATAAAACCTCTTTTTTGTCTAATGGTCCACTGACTGCAGTCATTCCAGGCTAAGAAAATTTGAAGTGTTAGAAATTGAGTCAGCAAGGCAGACAGTTGAAATTAAAACATAATTCAATAACGTATCAAACTGGGTATGTGAAGATAGAAGCTCTAGCAATATGACAAAACAGAACAAACAGGATTACCTCGGCAGAATGAGGTTTCGCCTTCTTGATAGAAGGTTTTTCCCCAGAAAAAGCACCCTCACCAAAGAGAGTGACGGCATCCTTAACAGATTGAAATGGTGCACTGGTGTCTATCTCGCCCACCTCCACCCTATGGGGGGAGTCTGTAGCATTTTGACTCCCCTTTGCTACCATACTTCCTTTATTTTTTATTGTTATTGTTTCCGAGTAACCTACCTCCTGTAAACAATCCAAAATGGAAAAAAAATTGAAACTCATTCAAAATTAAAACAAATATATCATGACCAAAATTTCAGAAACAAAGGAACTGCAGAATCCCAATAGTGCAGGCCATAAATAAGGCCCTAGCCTACTATATATGAATTAAGAGCTGGTTTGTATCTCATCCACAAGCATGTGGCCATTAATCAGAAAACATTTAACATTGACATAAAAAAAATCTCTATATAATACGGAACCTAGGACTTCATCTTCATCTACTTTCCAATTCCAAACTGCAATTATGCTAGCTTTAATTCACAAAAACTTGTTGACTTGAGTAACTCTCAAAATTCCAAGTCATGCTGCCAAAAAAATCACATTGAGCCCTAAGCACCGTCAAATTTGGCAGAACATGAGAACATCCATTTTCCAAGACCATTTCACACTTACTCAAAACTCAATCAGATTACTGAAACTCAACCAAAGACAATAAATGAAGCGTCCCCGATTAAGCAAGAAATAAAAGATAGAAACAAGAAGTAAAAGAAAAATTATCAAAACCCATACTAAATAATCTATCAAGAACATGACAAATATAGTAATCCAATTGCTGAAGAAACAAGAATGGGTGAAAACTTACAAATATTTATCACTTCCAGAAAATTAGTCCAAATATCATCAAACTACTCTTAGAATGGTATTTCCCTAGGAATTGATCAGAAATTCGAGCTCAAACTTTAACTCCACAGCAAACAAACAACGAAATATCATCAAATTTCTATACTTTTCGCAATAAATAACAACTCAAGAGAGCAACAAAAATTACACGTCATATCAAAAAACAAAAGAAATGAAGCTCAAATTACACGCAAAACAACAAAGAGTCTACAAAGACTAATAAACACACACAAATAAAACTAAAAGACACAGCTTCAAAACATAAAAAGTGCAAAGAACGTACCTTTACTTGGTTGCTCAGAAAACCCTAAACCCTAGAAATCATCAAAAGTCAAAACCCGAGCAAGCTACTGGTAATAAAAATAACAGTCTTCACATGTTCAGTCAATCTTGAGATCAGCTTCAACGATCCTCATGCTTTCCTTGAAAACTCAAAAATAATATTAAAAAAAGAAAAACCAAGAAACCCTTTAATCTTTTGACTCAAAGAACAAAACCCACCAAGGAGATTCTTAGTGGCTCAAGAATCCCTCAACTGAAAATTTTCTCGCCCAAGAAAAGTTGTTTTCCCGGAAAATTTTCCTGGTTTTTTCTTTTCCTGAGAAACTGCGATAGTTTCCCTCTAGGGGCAGACGGGGAGTCTTCGGTACAAAGAGAGTTTGAAAATTCGAAAGACGATCACAGACAAATGTTTCATCAGGAAATCAGCGATGAGCGAGAAGACGTGACACTCTCATTTGCACTTTTGGTGACGAGTTGTGACTTTCTCGGGAAACAGAAGGGTAGTTTCGTCTAGTACATACCACCGGCAGAAGCAGAGAACAGATTTTCCAGTTTCCACAACGGTAAATCTTTTTCACCACGTTGGGTCAACGGATTCAAACAAATTATATTTTTTAAATTAGTTAAAACAAAAATTTTTAAAAAAATAATAATAATGAAACTTAATTTATTTTTTTAATATTAAAAATTAATAAAATTAAAAATTAAGATAAATTTTATTTAAATAAAAAATTAAATAATATAATTTTATTTTTTAAATTTTTTTATTAATTTAATAATTTTATTACATTATATGATACCATGCTGTGCGATTCTTATCAACAAATACTTTCCAAAGAGAACGTGGGAAATTACTGTGGCTAGTGAATGTGGGAAACAGTTGGGGGAGTTTTCTGAGTTGAAATGGAGGGCAATTTTGTCTAGAGAGTACAAGCAAAAGAAGCGGAAGTGAAAATTTGGAGACAGACAGAAAGAAGTGGTAAGGTGAGGTCGGCAAACGAACACCGGCCAAGACAAACAAAGAGTGGTGAGTAGTGACATGACCAAATACTGAAAAGAACTTTTGGACTGAAATGGGCTTTTCCCCTTTTGTTTCTTTATCTCTCTCTCATAATTTATGATGCTAGTAGGAGCAGCTAGTATTTGTTAATGGTTTGGTTGTGGGGCATGGATATTCTTTCTTGATCTGTCTATGCCTTTTAGATTTATGCCCATTCATTGAGTAATCCAACTACTGTATGATCTCCATCAATACATGTAATGGGCAAATCTTTGAATTGGGTCATTTTCAATATTTTGATATTCATTTTTTTTATATATATAGAATTAGATCATTTTTATTTTTTTTTAAATGTGTGTGTATATATATATTAAATATTATGTCAAAAAATAGGGAAATATTTTTTTTAAAAAAAAATATTGTAAAATAATTTTGAAGGATCAAGAAGTGAGAAGCTGTGGTGATGGTTTAAAGAAGCCCATGATTGAGAAATGGCCCTGGTCTTGGATTCTCACCCTTTCGGCAACTTCAAAGTCCCCCCTCGAAAAAACATGCAGATCCATGGTGACTCTTTGCACTTGCAGTTACATGTACAACACGTGTCAACATCATTGAAAACGGTCAACTCTGACTTATGTCAGTTATAAACTCAGACAGGTCAGTGGAGCCCTTCAAATGCGTACCCTAGATATTTAGGGCTTTTTTTTTT
>CP135553.1:2393085-2454216 GCA_032402905.1 Khaya senegalensis | reverse complement strand
ATAAAGTTGAACTGAAAAGATCATTGAAAATTAGTTGTGGACATCAATTCAAGCGTGCAAAGCTTGCAACTGAGAAGATTAAATAGGACAAAGAAATTTCTGTTGGGGTTAATATTTGCGGTCGACAGAAACTAGATTTGTGGGTGCAACGATCGTGCAAAAGATAAGATAATACCAAACGGTATCATTATTGTTGTTGAGGATGGTAAAATTTTACTTTAGGCCTTGAATTATCATAGAATTTAATTATTTATATCAAAAGACAAAAATATAAAATTTTATCATCCTCAACAACAATAATGATACCGTTTGGTATTATCTTATCTTTTGCACGATCGTTGCACCCACAAATCTAGTTTCTGTCGACCGCAAATATTAACCACAACAGAAATTTCTTTGTCCTATTTAATCTTCTCAGTTGCAAGCTTTGCACGCTTGAATTGATGTCCACAACTAATTTTCAATGATCTTTTCAGTTCAACTTTATATATATATATATATATATATAGCCTTGGTTTTCCTTCGTAACACGCACCAAATATTTGCAAGAGAGCTAAGCAAGACCTACAATAATGGGTAGAGAAATGGCTGCTGCTGCTGCTGCTGAAGAAGAAGAAGAAGAAGGTCTGCTGCCTCTTTTTGAGACGAAGGAAGCAAAGGGTAGGGCATCCTACCGGTTGTTTGCGGCCACAATTTTTGTGGGAATATGCTTGATATTGGTTTACAGGATTGTAAGCCTGTCGAGAACAGAAGAAAAAGGAAGAGGAAGATGGGTGTGGATTGGGATGTTCATGGCAGAAGTTTTGTTTAGTTTGTCTTGGATCATCACCCAGTCTGTTCGTTGGAATGTTGTATCTCGTTTCCCTTACAAAAACAGACTTCACCAGAGGTTTCTTCTTTTTACCATACTCCCTTTTCTCTTCTCCTTTCTTTTCTTTCTCCCTACTTGATGACTGCTTAGTAGATAGTTTCGTGCTGTTGGCTATATATTAAATCATTTAATTTTTATATTTTTGTAGCAAAACTGGTAACATATTGACAAATGAATGTCAAATATAAATATATAAACATATATTTTAATTATTAGTAATAAAAACTATTTTTCAAATATATTAGGTGATTGTGGTGTAAACATTTCTAACACTATATATATATATATATATATATATATATATATGTTAATAAATTTTGTAAGTTCAGATACGAGGAAAAGTTATTACCCGGAGTTGACATTTTCGTGTGCACGGCGGATCCGACGATAGAGCCACCGACTATGGTGATTAACACCATTTTATCAGTTATGATTATCCACCGGAGAAACTGAATGTTTATCTGTCTGACGACGCTGGATCAGAATTCACATTTTATGCTCTCTTAGAAGCCTCTCATTTCTCTAAGGCTTGGATACCTTTCTGCAAAAGATTCAATATCGAGCCGAGGTCACCGGAAGCCTACTTTCTGCAGAAATTTGATGCGACAGACACCACCCAGGCTCAGGAACGGTTGGCTATCAAGGTAATTAAACCATACCATATTTATGGTATCTTTGTCTGAGCAATATGAAGCAGCATGTAGGACAGTATGAACTGTATATTTGCAGATTGGAAGTATATGTATACTTGCCAACAAAGATTATTTACTGTTTTTCTTGTGGGTTTAAAGAAACAATACGAAGAAATGAAAAACCGGATCGAATCAGCGATTGCAAAGGGAAGCATTTCCCTAGAAATAAGGAATCAACACAAAGGATTCTCTGAATGGAATTCTCAGACAACCAAGCAGGATCACCAGTCAATCGTGCAGGTAAATAAATATGTACGCAATTAATTGTAGCACGATCCACCACTCATTGCGGCATGTTCATTAAACTAACTAGGTGGTTAAACTTCAGATTATAATTAATGGGAAGGAAACAGAAGTCGTAGATATTGAAGGATGTCAATTACCAACATTGGTTTACATGGCTCGAGAGAAGAGACCAGGATGGCCTCATAATTTCAAAGCTGGAGCCATGAATGCTCTGGTAATTTTGATGTACTACAAGAAGATGAATCCTCTGTTTTTTTTTTTTTCCTTCTTTTTGGTAGTCAAACTGAATTGTTACTTGCGTTTGCATGCAGATAAGGGTGTCATCAGAGATAAGCAATGGGTCAATAATTCTCAATCTGGACTGTGACATGTACGCAAATGATGCAGGCGCAATAAGAGACGCCTTGTGTTTCTTCATGGATGAAAAGAGAGGCCACGAAATTGCTTTTGTGCAGCATCCGCAACGTTTTCACAATATCAACAAAACTGACCTCTATGCAGATCATAATCACGTAGTTAACAAGGTAATGCTGAGCCAAAACATATGAATAGAACTAATCCTTGATCCCCCACCCACCCCCCTTTTTCCTTTCTTTAAAGAATAGAATCTTGACGATCATGAAGGTTGAGCTTGCCGGGATGGATGGCTACGATGCATCTCCGTACTGCGGCACAGGGTGTTTCCATCGAAGAGAAAGCCTCTCCGGAGCAAAGTATTGCAAGGATAATAGAGGAAACAGCTGGGACAATGGGGCCAAAAAGAACGATAAAAGAAGTGATGATGAATTGGAAAAGACCTCAAAATTTCTTGCCAGTTGTAGTTATGATCAGAACACTCAATGGGGCAAAGAGGTTTAGCTAGTTCTCTTCTTCGTATCCACTCTAGTCGTGGAATTACTTTTTAAGAATGAATTTTTTTAATGACATAGAATTGATCGTTCTGAGCATGAATTTGCAGATGGGATTGATATATGATTGTGCAGTAGAAGACTTGGTTACCGGATTGGCAATCCAATGCAGAGGATGGAAATCAATATATTATTATCCAGAAAGAGCAGCTTTCTTGGGTGTTGCTTCAACCGCCTTAGATATTGCTCTTATTCAATACAAGAGATGGTCTGAAGGAATGTTTCAGATATTTTTGTCAAAATATTGCCCCTTCATTTGGGGTCATGGGAAGATCAAATTTGGTGCCCAAATGGGTTACTGTAATTTTTTTTTATGGGCTCCCTTTTCCTTCCCTACATTGTTTTATGTCTTTGTTCCTCCTCTTTGCTTGCTCCATGGCATTTCCTTATTCCCAAAGATATCAAGCCTATGGTTTATACCATTTGCATATGTTTTCATAACCAAGAATGTCTACAACATGTTAGAGGAACTGAGTTGTGGTACAACACTCAAAGGTTGGTGGAACAGAAAGAGAATGCTGACCATCCGAAAGACTACTGCATTCTTTTTGGCATTCATCGACGTCCTCATCAAGCAATTGGGATTCTCTCAAACAGCATTTGCCATCACTGCCAAGGTGGCGACAGAAGATGTTTCAAGCAGATACGAGCAAGAAATCATGGAGTTCGGAAGCTCATCTATAATGTTCACCATTGTTTCAACACTGGCAATGCTGAATCTTTTCAGTTTGGCTGGAGGAATAATCAGGATAATTTTCCTGGATTTCGGAGCTCTGGCATACTTATTCTCTCAGGTTATTCTTTGTGGGTTAATGGTTTTGGTTAATCTTCCAATCTATGAAGCCCTTTTCATCCGCAAAGGACAAAGGCTGCCTACCCTTTTCTGTCATGTTCAAGTCTATTGTTTTAGCTTCATTGGCATGTCTAATGCCTATATATAAATTGTAAGAATAACATATGATATTACGGGTATTTATATGAAAATAAAAAATAATTCTCCCATACCGAATTACTAATGGCATCTGGTAACAAATACTTTTCTCTGTGTTGTTTCCAAAATATATGAACAAGTCCACGCAACTTGCACTAAACTAAAGCAGACAATAAAGAAACTATATATATAATAAAATATGCATGGAATTAATCGGAGGAAAATTAACTTTTTCCTCTATATATAGTCGCACAGAGAGTTTGGAGAGAGAACAGAAATGGCGAGTGAGGGATATTTGCCATTGTTCGAGACCATAGGAGCAAAGAGAAGAGTTTGGTACAGAATCCTTACAGTTACAGTGCTTGTGGGGACGTTTCTGAACAGATTGAGTCGCGTTGTACGGAACTAAAATGGAAGAATTAGATGGGTGTGGTTAGGGTTGCTAGCGGCAGAGCCGTGGTTAGGTTTTTACTGGTTAGTGGTTACTGACTCGGGCCCTAGGGTGGAATACAGTCTACAGCCAAACCTTCAAGGCTAGGCTCTCTCAAAGGTTCTTATATTAAATTTTGCACCAACATGATTTTAAGATATACAATACAATAAAATGTTTAACGAGAACAATCTTTCTTGACTTTTACATTGAAGAATCTTTTTCAGTGATATAATTTTTGATGCATCAAAAAGTTATTTCTTGACATGGTGTCTTTTGGGTGTATGATAATATAATGTTGTGTGCTTGCTTCCCTTCAATAGTTTTCAGGTTTTCTTCTTATTATAGCTCATCTTTATTTAATTTGTAGAGATTATGAGAAGAAAATGGAAAACAGAATCCAAACTGCAACCAAGCTTGGTAGAATCACAGAAGAAATACGTATGAAACATGAAGGGTTTTCTCATCTCGATTTGACCATGACACCACTCTGCAAGTAAAGTTTTTTTCCACTTAAATTTGACTGTGAAAATACAACTCAGTTTTGCTCAAGTTTTTGGTTTTGTTTTTGTTTTTGTGGGTCTACAGATATTGATAAATGGAACAGATCCAAATGCTGCTGATATAGATTGTTACTTGTTTAATGGCTTTATGCGCAGATAAGAGTGCCATCAAAGAATGGTAATGGACAGATCATTCTTAATGTAGACTGTATATAAGAGATGCTCTTTGCTTCTTCGTGGGTGATGAAGAGGGCCGCGAGATTACTTTTGTGCAATTACTGAGGATGTTATATATGGTAATTCTGTAAGAACAATCAGTGAGGTAAGTACATTTATGTTCATAAATCAAATTCTTACTGTAGCATGCTTTCTTATTTCAATGATGTTTTGTTTCATGTCAAGTCTCTCCCCCTGATTGCTTTGGAGTAAACAGCAAACAACTGATAAATCTAAAAAGTTTAAGCTGATAGACTGCTGACATATATGCTTGATGACAGATAGGCTTAAACTATGGGTGTTGTTATAAGCTCCTTCTTTAGCCTGCGCAACACCCTTCAAATGGGTACATAATCGAAGATCAGTCTTACACAACTCATATGTGACAACCTGCCTTGGTCTCATCAGGAGAACGGTTCTAATTTTCGACCAGTATTATGTTAAGGATGACCAAAACCTACTTCACTCTGTACATATGAAACTAGAGTCGCACTCATTATTTATGCCTCAACTAACATGCTCAACTAAGTAGGGCTGTACTACCAATTGTCATAGGCTCTAGCCTGCATGACACCCTTCGAATGAGTACATATTTAAGGATTAGTCTTACACAACTCGCATACTCTCGACCAATTTTACATCAGGGATGATCAAATCCCCTTGTACTCTGCACACCTGAAACTAAAATTGCGCTGGTTGTTTGCGCCTCAACTAAAATGCTTGGAATTAGTGATGTGGCAGGTGTTCAGTTGAAAACTAATGACAGGATTATCAATCCATTGTAAGGGATAGAAATCACTGTATTGCAATCTAGAAAGGAAAGCATTCTCAGGAGTTGCAACAACCACATTGCGTCAGACGCTCGAGCAGCACAAAAGATGAGCTGAAGGTAATTTTCAGATCTGTTCTCCAAATACAGGTATGCTCGCGGGAAAGATCAGCTTGGGCTTGCAATTGGGATATTGCTGCTATTGCCTCCGGGCTCCTAACTGCTTTGCAATAATATGTTACTCTTATCATCCGTTCATTTTATTTCCTCAGAGGCGTTTCCTTGTTTCCACAGGTGCATATTATTCCCTATTTTTTCCGATTTCCTTCAATCGGTTAAGCTTAGTTTCTCTGTTAGAACTCTGGGGCAGTAGTTTATTCCGCGGAGGTTCTACAAACATTATACCTCACAAATCAAAAGAAGATTTGAACTGCTGAATCTGGGATTGCAACAATTGCAACTAACTTTACGTTGGTATTATATTGCAGTCTTCAAGTATTATACCACTTGGATATGTGATATCAGCTTTGCATGATTAAAGCCTACCTGAATTTCTGTGGTTTGGTGGCACAATCCTAGGTTGGAGGAGTGCCCAAACGATATGGTTCTATAAAAGAAACAATTTCTTACCTATTTGGCTTCATCGACGCCATTTTAAAGTCACTAGGATTCACCGAACCAGTATTTGAAATCACAGCAAAAGTAGCAGATGAAGGTGTACCTAAAAGATACCAGAAACTGATAATGGAATTTGTAGCCTCTCCCTCCTCCCCAATGTTCACTGCTCAACTTGTTTTGCTTTGCTGGGTTGGTGAAGAAAGTAGCCATGAATGATGCTGCAGCTGTCAGACTTGACACAATAGCTTTGCAAATTCTTCTGCATGGAATTCTGGTTTTCATCAGCCGTCAGATTTGACACAATAGCTTTGCAAATTCTTCTGCATGGAATTCTGGTTTTCATCAGCTGGTCTTTGTTCCAACCCCTCTTGTTGGGGAAAGACAAGGGCAAGGTGCCAAGCTAGGTAACAGTCAGATCAGTTGCACTGGCTCTATTAGCTTTGCTTGTACTTAGGGCTTGTGTTAGTTTACTCCTATGAGTTATTGTATCCACACTCTCCTTAAAATACTAAATTTTAAAATTAAAAAAATATTATTTATATTTTTAAAATTTATTAAAAAATTATTTTATTTATTATACATTAATACTATCACAGTATTTTCTTTTAATTAATTATTTTTTTTTATTATTTGAATTTTTAATTAATTATTTTTTTATTATTTGGATTTATTAATTGATAAATTTTAATAACATCCTTTGATACTTAGAAAGGAGGAATAAGAATTCATATTGATAAATAGTAAACGGTCAACACTGGCCTCTAAACGGTGGCCACGTGTGATGCAAAATATGTTGTGTGTACCTGGACATAGAGAATCACGGCCTGCTTAGGACAGAAACAACATAAGTACAAGGGAAGTTCTATTCACGTTCGAAGTTATAGCGATTGACAAAACGCTAAAAAACTCGATTGACTCAAAAGGGGTTTAAGATTTTGTTCAACTTCAAAGGTACAATTTTTCCTTTATCCTTTGCGTTTTTAGTGATTTTGTTCTTCAATTTTGTTTCTTTCAATTGTTTTGATTTAATAATCTGAGGAATGAATGCAATCACGGTTAATTCTGGTCTCTATCACGTTGAATAATTTTCAATGATTCTGAAGGTCCTTTGCTTTTCTACCTTTTCTCGTCAACCAAACAGAAAATGAAATCATACCCATATTTTGAATTCTAGTTATTCATGCATCTGGGATTGCTATATTTCGTCAAATACTCTCATTCTCTTTCATGTATAAATTGAATATTAATTTGTAAATTTCTGTGGAGATTCCTTTAATTTGTGTTAGAAGAAACTGTGGGGCAATTTTAGATTTGGTATTTTTTTTTTCCTTTTTTGGCCAAATTCTTTGCAACAACATGCAGGACTTTCAAGTTTGATCCAATCTCATAACTTACAGATTGTGCTTCTTTTAATTACAGATGAGAGTTGGGCCACTTGGGTTTTGTGTCGTCGCATTGTTAGCACTATTATTTAGCCCACAGGCGGTTAATGGTATTAGATTTGTGATCGATAGAGAAGAATGTTTTTCTCATAATGTAGAATATGAAGGTGATACAGTTCATGTGTCATTTGTTGTCATTAAGGCTGATTCGTCTTGGTATTACAATCATGATGGTGTCGATCTCGTGGTAAGCATGATTTTTGCCAGTTTTTTTTTCTTTTTTAATAAACTTTTTAGTTGATTTTGTCATTATATATTAGTTAATTTTCTCATGATAATGTTTAGCTAGAAAAGGAATATACATTTTATTTAATTGACGGTGATTTGAGATGCTTGGGAGCATTGTCAGGCTAGATTTTTGTGATTAACATTTATGTTTTAGATGCCAACATTAATAAGCTACATTGTTTATGGTGACACTGGCGTGAACCTATTGAGGTTTATTTCGAATATGAAATTCTCTTTCTTTTGTTTTCAGAACATAGGATACATAATCTGTTATTATTTTGGTGAAAGCCCGCTAGGCTGATAGTTCTATCCTCTAAATTTGTCTTGAAATTCTATTTCTCCTTTTTATGGCTTTTGAATTCAAGTAACCTTTACCAACGTAGAAGGAATTGTAGAAATTTATTTTAAATGATGTGCTGTAATAATATGTTATGATGTTCTTAGGGTAGAATGGCTAAATATGAGCCGAGAAATATCAACTGTTAGGGACACCTAGTGCTAATTAAGAAGTGGCTGTCTTCAACTAACAATTGCCTGATATATGTAGCAACAGAACATGTTGATGAATTTTCATGTCCTGTTATAATAGTTAAAAAAGGTTTTCCTGATTTGTTTTTAACTTTTTGTGTCTTCTGGAATATGCTAAACTGGTTACAATCTGTTTATATTTTATTTTTTAGGTTTCCTGCAAAAGATACCTGTGAACATGGAATGTTCTTGTATTGTGCAGGTGAAGGGACCTAATGGTGACCAGATTCATGATTTTCGTGACAAGATCAGTGAGAAATTTGATTTTGTGGCCCATCATAAAGGAGTCCACCGTTTCTGCTTCACAAACAAGTCTCCATATCATGAAACTATAGACTTTGATGTACATGTTGGCCATTTTTCATACCATGAGGAGCACGCAAAAGATGGTATTCTCTATCCCTATTGTCTCTTTGTTGAGCTCATATGAATAAAGAGGTGACCTTAACGATAATTACCATGCATATCTACAGAACATTTGAATCCGTTGTTGGAACACATATCCAAATTGGAGGAAGCGCTTTACAACATTCAGTTTGAACAACATTGGCTTGAGGCTCAGACTGAACGGCAAGCCATAAGTAAGTGATGGAACTCTGAACATCCATTAGTTTAAGATGATGCAGGTCCTGTTTTATGTTTTTCCTTCAGTTTTGTGTTTGGCAAGCTCAAGTAACAAACTAAACAAATGATTTTGATGGTGAATTTGTTTTGCAATCCAATTAGAGCTTAGTTTCCTTGAAAATGAATCATGTTTGCAGGATTTTATTTAGTTATTTTTTTTATGCTTTTTAAAATATCATACCTCTCCCCAACCTCGATGTGAATGAGATTGGAACTCATACCTGTTGTACCACCCCTGTTGTACCACCCAAGAGGTTTTACTAGTAGTTGTGAACCAACTAACTCGCACAAAAGACATCTTTCCATTAGATGATAAAATCTCCTTGAGATAAAATTTAGCATATCTTATTGTTACCTGACATTAGTGATTTAGACATCAACGGGAATTTTTTTTAGCTGCTCCACCACCTAGGCCAAAATAAACCACTCATGTTGTGAGCATTGCATAAGTTCTTGCCTCCACAACCAAATGATTCCACTCATGTTGTGAGCATTGCATAAGTTCTTGCCTCCACAACCAAATGATTCCACTCATGTTGTGAGCATTGCATAAGTTGCCTCCACAACCAAATGATTTTAGTTGTTATCAATTGTTGTTTTACAATCATTTTTCTTTTTCTTTTGTTTGGAAATGCAGTAAATGATGATATGAGTCGGAGGGCAGTTTACAAGGCATTTTGGGAATCCACAGCTCTCGTCGGAGTTACTGTTCTCCAAGTTTACCTCCTCCGCCGCATGTTTGAAAGGAAGCTTGGAATGTCCAGAGTTTAGCTTTAGCTCTGGAGATGAGTTGTCACTTATACGACCAACAAGTCATGGAATTGGAGGATTGTGCAACCTACTGCTGTTTCGTGCTTTTGATTGTTCTTTTGTGACTTGCCAGCAAGAAAAGAAACGTACAAAAGCTAAATTATACATTTGAATACCTTTCTCTTAGTCATGATTAATAGATCCATGGATTCTATATGGTCTTTAGTTACTTAGAACGATATCCTTGAGCCACAGCAGTTGCAACTTAAGCTTATCTGCTTCCTGAAATCGTGCCATGCAAAATTCAAATGCATGAATCTGTTTAGAGTTTTCAAAAAATAACCGTTCTCACACCAGAATGTCAGCAACAGCTGTGTTGCATCTATGATAAACCAAAAGCACTGACCTCAATCGGGCTACGAGATTTATGTCCCTTTCAAATTCTTATTATCATACCACAGAAGTCCCCTTCATTTCTACCCAATGAATTGTTGCACCATATTCCTCCATTACTAAAATCAATGTCTACTCTTCATGAAGAAGTTGTTCTCAAAAAGAAAATTATTTCACAACCAGTTTCAATCTACCAATACAATAAGCAGAAAGAATATGTCACAAACAAAAGCTCTACCATTACAGCCCATGGAACAAAGAAGGCAAAGACAAGAAATAGCTTGGCTTATAATAATGATAATAATAACCCACAAAATCAGTGCATATAGATACAGTAAGTATTTTTCTGCTTTCCTCCACAGTGACTCAATTTTTACAGCACAAAAACAAATTCCAGCAGGACTCATCACAACTCTACAGCTCCTATATTCATTTAAAAGTGGAGCACCAATTACAGATGAACGTACTCTTCCATGGAAGCATTTCAGATGGGCAGGACCTCATTAAGATTCAGCAGATGGGCTTTGAATGCAGCAGAACCATTTTTTCTGAAAACAGTACATCCCCACAAACAAGAAGGCATTAATATACAAAGAACATACAAGTTGATGGCAGCCTAACAATACACATTCAATTTCAAGAAAAGAAATGCTAGCGTCATGGTAAATAATGGAAGAACTTACAGGCTGAGGTTTGCCAGGTTCCACTCCATGCTTAATAGGAGGATCAACCTTACTGGGTGACTCCGGTTTGCCACCTGTCTTTTTCTCATCCCTAGCCTTATTAAAGATCACTGTAAATCCTTCAGCTGAAGCAGGATCATTGACATCCCATTCACCAAATTTAGGCAGTGGGCGACCCTTGTCCTGTTTGGTGGGAAAAAACAAAAAACTTACATTAGTATTCTCATAATTGTATAACATCAGGGGCGAGCCATCTAAGGCCAACACATATTACAATAGGGTTATTTTTTGCAAAATGATAAGCTTGATGACTAAGAATATAGACTCCACATATTCAAGTATAAAGACACTAAGATCCCTGCTAAGCTGTCATCATTAACTTCATTTGTTTTGGTTGCCACAGTAAATGATATGGAACTCTAAATATAAATGGAAAACTAAAATGACCAGTAGTGCCGAGATGCCCCATCAAACTTAAAAGACTTAAGTACAGATACATGGAGAGAAAGAGCATTATCATCAAACAGGAAGATGATACCCTAATAAAGCAGTCAACATGATTCGAGAATCATAACCCTTACATGCTTAGACTGATAAGGTTCACTAAGTTTTTAATTGCCACAATCCATGTACCCACATCATAAACAAAATCAATGCTATACTAAACCTAGCTTGGTATTTACATGTCAGAAAGAAGGTACAAACATTCACACTAGCCCTTGTTCTCACTGTATCTATCTTAACTATCATTCTTGAAAAGAATGACAATATTGTCTACTCCCCTCTATTTAATAGACATTCAAATGCCAATATCAATTTATCAAGCCACTGGCAATAAAATCTTGTCTGATTCAAAATTCAAATACAGACAATTGAAGTAGGTCATTTTCAGAAAGTACTGATCACAATAGTAGAAAGGCATGGTTCCCAATGAAACCATGGCGTAGGATACATGGAACTGGGAGAAAATTCAGTCACTCTTTCAAATGAGAAAAATAACAATAATAAAAATATAGCCTCTCTTTTTTTCCCTGGTTTCAAGTAAAAAAGCAGAAAGACAATAAGAAAGGCAGATAAATAGTTCAGAAAACAACTACTCATAAAGCACCCAAACCTGAGCTCTAACTGTAAGAACTTCCCATAATAATTATTCCATTTGAAAAAGGTGCATGAACTAAAAGGCATACAATTACAACCATCTATTGATCAAACAAATCAGTGAAGTAAGAGTCTTTCAGTCAACTGAAAAGATGAAACATCAAAACGTGGATTCTTGATGACTAAGAAGCACCAATACAATCAACTCAGCAGTCCAATCAGATCCTTAATTCTCAGAGAAAAAACACAAATATGCCAAACACATATTTGGCATTATACAACAGACGACTAAAAATTTCAAATGATTCAGTAACCATCATCAAGCTAAAATAATTAAAGCATAAAAGTTACTAATGTAATTCCACTGTCAGCCATTCATGACTCCTCAAGAAGAGTGGTCATTTACATTCCACACAGTATCAAACAAACAAATACATTATTGTGAATGGAAGCATCAAAAGAAAGTAGGAACCAACACCATATAAATAGAACTGTATTACTTTTGGATTGTTCAATGTCCCCACAATAAATCATTTCCCTGTTTGCAGTAATGACAATCATCTTTTAACTTCTCCAACCATGGCATTGAATTTGAACACTTGGTACCACACAACATATGTACTTGCTGTAAAATTCCATTTGAATAACCAAAAATGCCCTTTTATAGATTCTCAAATGATGCCAACCCACCTAACTCATAACTTCAATTTTCTAATTATATCTACAAAAACTCAACCAGCTTCTACCATATCACCTACCAATTAATTGTTCCTTTACATCCTTGACTTCTATGCATTAATCTACAGGCTCATGGTACAAAAAATTTCTGAATTCTCATTTGCACTGAGATTAGAAAAACACACAATAAATAGTTTTGTATTTTCAAGGAATAATATAACATGTTCTTCAATCAGATTCTAAAAAAATTCTGAATCGCGTCTTAACTGATTCAAAATCAATATCTCGAACAAAAACCAAACAATTTAAAGGCAATATAACACACAAATGAAGCACAACTCATTGATTATAATCAAAGATAAGCAAGAAACGGAAAACACAGGTCTTAAATTAGGACAGGAAAAAAATGGACAAAATTTAGCATCAATCAATGGATTACGGCAACATCCAAATCAATCAAAGATCACATCGGCAAACAACAAACCCATTTCACTAAATCACAAGTTGAGCTAAGAACAACAAATCGGGGCTCAAATCGGACAAGAATTTAATCAAACAAACAGACAGAAAATAACTCACAAAAAAGGACGTCACAAGAATAGAAACTCGGATAAAAATAGAAACTTTAAAACAAAAATAGAAATTTTTTGAGAGAGAGAGAGATCACATACCGACATGAATAAAAATTAGATAGAGAGAGAACTTTTTTTCTTCCGGGAAACGAAAAGAAAGAGAAAATACGGAGAGACAAATACAGAATTTAGAGAGAGATGTGTAAACAGTGGAATGGAACATAGATGTTATATTTAACGGTGACGTAAAGCACTGAAACGACGCCGTGTATGAAAGGAGAGAAAGGGATAACGGATCGGAAGACGAGCTGGCAAACGGGGTTACATGGAGAGGAGGCAAATGAAATGAATGCAAGCGAGCAGCTGGCACTGTTTCAACAGTCTTATGTTTCCGAGACTGTAATTTGTATAATTGGATAATTGTATTCATTAAAAACAACCAATTAAATTAAAATAAAATAAAATAATTAAAATAGAGACATGGGTATGAATTCCAAGGAGATGATGAAGTCATAAAATAACAAGAACAATAATAATAAGATGCTTAACTAACTAACCAGTATTTTTAATTTAATGAAAGTTGAAGATACAAACAGTGTGATTCTCTTTTAACCATGTTTGATTATGCATGCCGGTTCTGTCTGTTATTTATTTACTTATTTTTGCTAGATTCTGTCTGCCACGCCGATGGCAATGCATTGCATTTTGTAATAACATGTCAAGTTCCTTGTGTCTCTGGCATCAAGCTCAAATTGGACAATGTTATTCATTGGGTTCCCTTGCATGGATTTGTTTCCTTCGTTTCTGCTGCTTTTTTCCTGAAATCATGCCAAAAAGGTAACAGAGAGATAATGTGAAGGGTAAGTTTTGTTGCAGGTGCATGGAGTTTTAGCACGAGTTTCACTTACAGATTGAGTATGGATCAATGATTCAGACCCTCCAAAGGATGTTGAATATATTGGATACATGCCAGATGTGTGGGTTTGATCCTTGAGACTCACATGCAGAAAGGACAAAGCTTCAACATTATTAAATTTTGTTCCGAATACTGGCAAAGGAAAACAAACTTAAAACCAACAAATTCTATTTGATTTGCAGAATCACAGAATGAGACAATAAAGCAGGTTGCATTTCCAGATCATAGATGATTCATATTGTCCCCACGTAGGATTCAGTATTTGGTAGAGTAAGTCAACTCATTACATGTTTGAATATTGCTTGAGGTAATTTAGGCCACCGGCTCCACCTGCATGCGGGAGAACGAAACAAGCCCAAGGTAGCAGCAAGTCATTCTATGTATTGTCTCTTTCCTGCACTTTGTAGCTGCCAAGAAATGAAAATCAACAGCAAGATAGATCATCAAAAGTTGAGACCAGCCAGTTTCAGGTCAAAATGGTGAAGTGTCAGCAAATTACCCCTCACCATCTAATAACACATCAGATCATATCATCTTCAATAAAATTGTTTGTTAGTTAAAAGAATCTCCCGCAATTAAAGAAAGTCATTGTTAATTTGTGGTAGAGAAGGAGAAACTGAAACCATGGAGGCCTAAACCACCAAAGCAAACAGAGGACCTTGAAAGGACATAGAATGAAAGACATGGACTTGCATAAAATGCACAGCAACTTTTTCAGAATACCGGGACTAATAAGCAAGTCAACACTTTGTTGTATTGTTGCCCTGCGCTGCTTCTGCACCAGATGTTAATTGTATCAAAAATCTTCTTCAATATCACAATTCTGCAATTCTCATGACATCCAGAAATAAAGCAGAGAGCATTTCACCAGAAGAAAGCAAACCCATAATTAATTAATGAACAAGAATAATGTTTAAAGAAAGGGTAATTGAAGAATACAGGAGTATAGCACAAATTAAAAAAAAAATGATCTCAAATGATTAAAACACTTGACATCTTAGCTCATATCAGTGCAGCTCCTAGGTGGGGTATAGTCTGAGAGTATAACACATCACGTAGCATTTCTACTTCTTTTGGCATTTTTACTTATATTTTTCCTCAAGGACTTCCTCGTGCAAATGTTGAGTGCTTCCATCCAAATCCCCTCTCCTGTAAATCTTTCAAAAGCATTTCACCATTAACAAAGTCACTCTCCTCTGTGGAAACGGCATCAACGAGGACAGTATAGGGGGCCGTATGGGGACAAAGACCTTTCTATTTCATCCCTTCATATAGTTCAAATGCAGACACGACAACACCATTAGCACAGAGACCTGAAAAGAACATTGAAAGAAACCACATCAAGTTTCACACCAGACTTCATTGTCTCTTTCAACTTCAGAGCTTCTTTAGGGTTTGCTTCTTTTCAGAACATGTGCATAAGGGTTGTAAAAGCAGCAACAGCTGGAACAAATCGCATCCTCAGCATATGATTAAGAATGAGCGTTACTTCTTCAACCTTCCCACAGTGGGCAAGCCTTCTTACCATAGCACTCTCAGCTACAGTAAAGGAACTGACACCAAGTGTCGCCACTTTATCTTTTAGCTTGAATGCTCCTTGTGTATCCCCCACCCTCCGCATACCATTAATTAAAGTAATTCACTTTGTGCAGTTAGGTATTAAACCCTTCCCTGACATTTCATTCAAAACAAATGGGATTCTTGGAAAGCAGAAATTCTTTTTGAGTCCAGTTATGAGAGCATTGTGGGTTATTATATCAGGAAAAAAGCCCAACCTATTCATAATATTAAACAGATCAAAGGCCGTTACCATATCACCAGTTTTACAGCCACTTCATTATGCGCATGTTAAATGCAAACCAACTGCTAACTTCTACAATTATCATTTTCAAGAATTTAACACCAATTTCCAACATACCAGTCTCACAAAACCCAAGAATGAGGAATGACAAATTAAATTGTCGGGAAAAAGACCACCCTTCATCAAGATATTGAATAACACAGAGCACATGAATAAATCTATTTTCTTCAAATAACCTTGCAAGAGATTATATTATGTAAACAAACTAGGGCAGAGATTTCTGCTCTCATTGTGGATAATAGATCATTTGCCTTCCACCATTTTTCCCACGCTTGAGACTCCATCTATAGCTGCATTAAGAGCAATGGTATCAGGGTACACACCTTCCTTCTCCATTGGCCGATTGGCCTGCCTTGAAAAGAGCATCAACAAACGGGTAAATACTACATTATTTGGGGAGAAAACACATTTCGCCATCACTTCCTCGAAGAAAAGGAGAGCAGAAACCACTTATCCCTTTCTACATAACCCAGGAAGAAGACTAGTATATGGGTAAGCATCAGGCGGCAAATTGAACTGAACCATATCATCAAGAAGAACCCACGCCTCCCACAAATTCCCAGATTTGCTAGTTTCAGCTAGTATTGTGTTGTAGGCAACAGTACCTACAAAAGAAGGAATGTGGTGAAGGTTATTCAAGAATACCTTGGCCTCCTTCAAATTCCGGCCTTTGCATAGTCCTTTCAAGTAAACTACCATATGTGAAAAAACTTGCTGATGACCTAATTTAACTGTTCATTCTCTCAAACAAACTCGAATTAACAGGTCAAAAACTGCAGGGTTTGAACTACAAATTGAGTATGTTGTCATTAGGAGGGTCCATTTGGGCCAACTGCCTAAGCATTAACTTGGAATCCTCGTACATTCTAGCTCTAACAAGTACATGGAGTTGTTAAGCACGATATATGAGTTAAGTGATCGATTTCCAAACGCCCAGTTGAGGAATTTCAAAGCTGACCTCCCGTGAACAGGTCTCAGTGAAGCTAGCTTGTAAGAACACCAGAGGTTTGCGAGTTGTTCTAGAAAGCTGGGTTTGAGTAATGACCTCTCACGTCTCTACCGTGATTGAGAAAATCTTCTGGCAGTTGAGAAACTGAAGCAGAACACAAGTGAAGTCATTCTTCTATTCATTATCATCATCTTCATCAGTAATTCAGGAGAGTTTGGAACATGTGACAAAGGAAGAAGGGTAAGTCAGTTAGTTAATTTGCACTGTTACTGTTGAAGATATTTTATTGCTAGAAATCACCGCTCAACTGTCTGTTTTATTTACCTGGCCACCAAAAATTTGATAAATTTGTGATTCGATTCCATATGTGTGGTTTGTGATTGCCGTAGATGCCTTTTCAATCGATACAACTCGAATGTATAAAAGTATGACCCATCCAAAACGGGACACAATTCAAATCTCTTATATTAATTATAATTGATTATTGCCTTTTATGCACAAGGCTAAAGACCTAATATGAACAATGATGCAACATCTGTCCACTAGACATTCATTCCTTCATTCATTCATTCATTCTATACCCTCTTAGAAATTGAATCCATGAAACCAGAAAAGAAAACAATTTCCCAGCTAACTGTTGTTAATAAAGAGCTCCCCTCATCAAAAGCAAGCACAACATTATCATTGTCATTGCTGGCCAACCACCTCAGACGCCAAGATGCGAATAATCCTTTCTATAACCTGATTTTGATATCCCAAACGAATTACAGCTTTTCCCGAAAGTTGTTAATATTTTCTATCTACCTTAATCAGTTGGCTTCTGCCAGAATAATAAAGCAATGCGATCAGATAATCTATGAACTTCATAAAAACGGAAGGAAAGAAAACATCAAATAATGTCGGTCAACTAAACCTTATAGAATGAGGCAGAGAGCTTACTGACATGTATGTACATGGAGATGTGGAGACGGATTGGCTGCACTGCTGGAGCAACATGGACTAAAGAATATTTTAACCAAAGCCAAAACCTTCACTGGCTTCATGTATAGCAAGCAACAAACGTTCTTGAAGCTGTTCCTTGGAGGAATACTCGGGAAGGTCTAGTTGATTAAAGCTGCAAAATAAGAATTAAACATTAGAGCAGGGACATATGATCTTGAACAATTCTTGCCTCCTCATATAAAATTACAAATATAAAATAGCACCAATCATGTGATCATCACCGACCATGTATGAGCAGAGGGCAGCCGCTCGGGAGCACCATATGCCTTGTGAATCTGAAACTTTTGGGGACCAGAGATCCCTTGCAATGCCTTGAAACCCTCCAATGGAACCTGAAGCCACAATGATATCGTGTAATTGCGTAAAACCGGAACAATAATCAACAGAAGTTCTGGTCCTCTTTATCAACTTGAGGATAAACCACATTTTTAAGCTTTTCATATACTTTCTGAATGCCATTTCTTTGTCCAAAAACCCCAGGATATATACAATTGAGAGGTAAATTATACTATCTAATGGCAATCTTGAGACCTAACTTATCCATCAAATTACCTTTGATGTTCCAGTGACAAATTGCAGCAGTCTCGCCATGTCTTCTTCGTTGAAAGCTTTAGCAACCTCCCAAAACCACTGAACAACACTAGATGCTGCTGCATACCCAGTGTACTCTGTATTGGCCATTAGGTCATCCACTGCACAGACAATTATACCGATCAGATACTTTGAATAATCCAACTAACTACACACATTTAGTGCAAATATAGACAAGTCAACTCACAATCAATTTCAGGAAGCCCGCTGATTAGGAGCTCTAGCTCTTTATCATTAAATATTGAAATAAGTTCTGGTGGAACCAAGTCGCTGAAACCTTCCAAGAAGGAATTGATTTGAGGACGAATGGCATTTGTCAAGATATGATCAGCTACTAGGTCTACATACTCATGCTTTGTTTCTTCCGTAACCCTTATATTTCTTCCACCAGGCTTAAGCTCATAATCAGTAACCTATGTTTAAGGAAAAAAAAAATGAAAAAAAAAGACATGCCATAAGAAAATCATTTAGTAAATCTGAAAAGAATTTCTATAATATCTTAAAGATGCAGTTTGAGTAAAAACAATAAACATTCGCATACCTCAGTTTTCTCATAGAGAATGTGCTTTTCCTCGTCCGCATCCATGCTAAATGTCAGGTCAGGAATGTCAGTCACATCATTCTGAAATATAAAGAGGCAGAAAAGGTCATTCATTACAGCTTACTTGCTCCACTAAAAGAAAGTTTCAAAAAAGAGACAATACTAGATTATAAAATTATATCCACTCACCTCCAGCATCCACTTCAAATTCTTGTAGTAATCGGGGTCAACAGCCTCTATGTCATGATAAGTCACCTTTACACCAAGAATGTGCTTGTAGAAGGACCTAGTAAAATGAACATCCAAAAGCTGACCATCAAAGAGAGCCTTGGCAACCTGCACAAAGATCATAGCAAAACATCATCAATCAGAAAGACAAATCAACACAAACACCTAGCTCAAAATACATTAGTCAAGGAGACCTACCACACGGCCCACAAATTTGAAGTAGGAAAGATGCTCAGTCTGGTAGACAGAATTGGGGTTTGGCTGAAAAGAAGCATCGTTGCCTACAGTAGTGAAAAGCAATGCCCCTTTATCAAATATAACCCTAGACAGTAATTGATACCATTCTCTGGTCAGACCCCCAGCATCAATACCCTCTTCACCTTGAAAATGTACATTCAATCTTCCCTTTAGATCTTGAGTGGACCGCATCCTTAATTGATTGTAAGAATCCTCCAAAACATATGCTCGCCGGACACTGATCCGTAGTGGGCCTGAAAGGTGCTGTTCATGCTGTTGCCTTATTCTTGAGCAGAAATAAGCTCTCTTGTTGTCAAAGTCAATCAGCCTTGGGGCCTTCAACATCATTGAAAGTGATTTCTCCAGCAAACTGGGATTCTGTCTGATAAAAGCATTCAAAAGCCGGCGATGCTTCTCAGCAAACCTGGCAAAAGTGACTGCACCATCAAGCTTCCTCTGCGAATCCTCTCCGCATTTTGTGCTTAAGGAAGATGAGCTCCCTGCCCCAGCAGACTCTTTGACTTCTCTTGCAGTTACATTTGCATGATCTTGCTGGATCATGACATGGTTTGCGTGTAGCTTTTCACACAAAACAAAGAAAGCCTCAATGAAAGGCAGGAGTCTCTGGGTACCTGGAGGAAGAGGTGATGTATTCGAGGTCCCCAGTAGATGCTCCCCAACATTCATGTTTGACATACTAGGACAGAAGGAACTCTTACCCAGCTGTGCCTCAGTCATAGTAATACAATCACTCAATACTTGCCATAATGGCTCCAGGGCAACATTTAAACTCCACATTGTAGCTTGCTCCTTCTGCTCCCCATCATTATTTTGACCTCCATTTTCCCCAATATTGTGTGATGTCAGTGAGCTAAGTGCTTGTAACACACGTAAAATTGCAGCTCCAGCCATGGAACCAGCACTGATACCCAGCATGTGTGTATCTCTCAGGGTCACAAGCTCATTGACAGCTGAACTGCTCAAACTATGAGCCACTTTAGAAAGCTCTGAAGTAAAGAACTGCCGATGGGGTGCAGCAACTGAGGCTAACTTCTGTAGGACCTCACTGGACAACATGTAGACTTTATCCGATAGCCTAAGTTATTATAACAGATTAGTCAAGTACCTCATTGCATTGGAGAAAAACAAGGAAAAATATATATAAAGCAAATGAAAATTATGGGAACAGTAGGCACATAAGCAGCTAACAAGAATTGCTACTGATGAACATATATGAGTACATTAAGAGATAAGAATCAGAGCCAAAAACATACCTCTCACAACCAAGAAGGCTGCACAGATTGCTCAAATCAGATTGTGGCAGTTGCAAGAAAATGTCATATATATCAATTCTCCTCTTTCCATCTGAAGTTGATGACTTGACACCAGCATGTTTATCCTCTTGACTTGATGCTGGTTCACAAGGAGGAGGATCTTCATGAACATCACCAGAAGCTTCATCTATCAGAGGTTTCTGGGAATTCTCAACTGCTGGTTCAGATTGTGACTGACATTCTAATTTTGATGCTGCTGTATAAACAATCACTTGAAGCAAACCCATGATCTGAACCATATGGAGTACATGAGTACATGATAAATGTACGAGGAAAAATTAAAGAATGTGATCTAAACCGTAACATAACTGTACAACTCAGAATTAAGTGAATGCTAAGGCCCAACCCATTGTATATATATACCACTTTAAGCAAGAGAAGGGTCCAGAACATAACAAAACTGATTCACCAGAATAACACTTTACCTGCTCAAGGTGTGCAGTGCTGCGTAAAAAAAGGGGGCGACTCAAAAGTTTCAGGAACAGTATTAAAGGAACATCCCCACTCTGTAAGTTTCCTGGAGGTTCAGATGAAGCTTCTCCATCTAGAATTTTCTCCTTGCCTTTATCCTTCATTTCAGAATATTTTGGACTTGAAGACTCCAATAGAATAGAGGGATCAAAGTAAAACAGTATATTTGCAACAGCAGAATGGTGTGTAGCCAAGTAAGTCATAATCTCAAGAATTCGGCGCAACACCAGAGGAGGGAGACCTGTTAGCAGCAACCCAAAATGAATAGTAATAATAAAACAAAGATATGATAATACATTAAACTGAAATCAGTGCAGATGTAAGTAATCATAACAGAGATTGGAAATAATACCATCATACAACTGTGAACGGCCATATACAACATATGACTGACAACCATAAAGCCTCTGTGAATTAATTACTGCCAATCCACCAATTGAACCTTCAGCTTCAGGTTTAATCATATCGAGCAAAAGACGAACTAAAGCTGCCCTTGTAACGCTATGTGCACATAGGTTTAACAACAGTCTCTGTAGAAGGCCTTTCCCAAGAGGCTAACAACACAGGAAAAAACAAAAAAACAGAGTGTTAACAGAGTTATTCTAATGCAGTAGAAACAAAGAGGTCACTGTCAAGCAAGTTGCTGAATACTGAAGATCAAGGTTTTGACGAAAACTTCTTGAAAATCTGAAATTTCTATTTAACTTAAGTTAAAAGCATATATGTATTGGCATACTTTGTTCTTGAACAAAAACTTCCTGGAATCTCAATGAATTTCATGGTTTTGCTTTGAATACATGTTGATTAGAGCAGAATCAGATCTCGGTTCTAACTCCAAACCACACGACAGAACATATTTCCTTTATCATATTAAAAACTCCATTCAACATTTAACATCTAATTTTTTATTTAGCTAGACAATGCAATTTTAAATATTTCTGATTAACTTTTGCAGGTATCCTAGCTCAAAAGACTAATGCCAATTAACCATAAAACAGAACATGGCATTACCTGTGCCAACCGTAGAAGCCGGATCAAGGCTTTCAATGCATTAGCATCCATGAGTGACTCTCCTTCGATTTCCTTCACTTTCAAGCTATCTACAACTGCAGAAGCTGCTCTTCGACCAATGGTAACTCCAACACCCCTGTCCATCCCCGTCTGCCTGTCAAAGCCCAAACCATTTCTTCGACTATTTAGCCTGTGGGTTCCTCCAAAGAGACTGTGAGCTTGATAATGACTCATTGCTCGGTCCCTTAACATTTGAGCTTCAGCAAGTAATGGAGAAGGTAATGCAGACAAAACAGCTTCTGAAGAAGTCAAAAGCACCTGGAATGAGACAAAAGAGAAGTGTATTACCAAAATAGAAAATGCATAGAGGACTAGGACTAAAAAACTCACAACATACAAGGATGCTAAGTCTCAAAGACCAACAGCTGCAAAAACTTTGCAGATAAAAATCACCATCCAGTAAAGGAAGACAAAAGATCTCAAAAAATACAAAGTCAACAATCCTAAACCCTATAGGCTAGGACTGTCCTGTTTCCCAATTAAACAAGAAAAAATGAAAAAGAAATGTCTTTAAACTCTGAAGAGATAGAAGCCCAAAGACAACCCATATTGTAACTCTGTTCCAAAGGTACAAATAATTCTTCCCACTTTGTTTTTTCCAGTTTGATTAGTATTAACAAGAAAATTTGTAAATGCAAACCTCTTCACGCAAATCTGCAGGAAAAGTAGCAATGATTGAAGCATTATCCATGTCAACTGGTTGTCCTTCTCCCTGTTGTGCCAACCTCTGTGCTCTCTGTTGGGCCAAAACTTCTGCTTGGATATCAGGAGGAAGGGCAGCTAAAAACTCAGGGTCAATATCATCTGCTGAAGGAGGTGTGTAAGCAGGAGGCTGAACAGACTGAGATTGCTGGGAAGCTAGCACTTCTGCTCGTAAGTCTTCAGGTAGTGCTTCCAAGAAAGTAGGATCAATGGCACTAGCACCAGCACCCCCATTATTCACGCTGGTTTGATCAGTTTGATTGGTGTCCTGAGAACCCAGTGTGTTCTGCCTGGATGATGGTGTGTCTACGCCAAGTTCAGAAGCAGGCATGGGTTGCTCACTTTGATTTCCTTCATCGTCAATACCATTCATATCAACATCAATACTTGCATTAACTGAAGAAGCATGAACATCACTTATGCTGGGCATCTCCAAACCAGAGTCTACTGACAAATGATTACCAGACTGATCATCCATTCTTGAAGAATCATCACCACCCACGGCTGCAAGTGACACATCAGGCAAATTTGCAGACACTTCAGATGCAGCTCCAGGCTGCAAATCAGCACAACTATCTGGTGCTGAGTTAACACACTCTCGAATTGCCTCTGCTTGCTCAGCAGCAGTACCATTAACTGCCCCAATTTCCATGACATCATACCTATTAGTAGTGTTCAAATGAAGTGGTTGGATAACCATGGGTTCATCTTCTACAGCATCAGAATTAACTGGCACACTTCCTACAGTTTGGTTCGATTGGTGATCTGCTGTCTCATTACCATTCTCTTGATGCTGGCCTTCATTTTGATGACAACCAGCATTTTCAGCATCTACAACTACTTGACCATCAGTGGATGGAGGAACATCTGATTGTTGTCCCTCCTGAACTCCTGAATTCTGGAACTGCGTTTCAACAAGATTATTGGCTGGAGATACCCTGCACAACTGAGATACAAAGTGTTCTTCTACTGCTTGTGCAATAGCAGAAGCTTGAGCACCTGCCTGTGGCTGACCATCATCAGTCCATCGACTATCACCTGGCCCTCTTCTTCCTGATAAAAGCAGTGAGTCCATACCAACAGAATAATCAGTCAAAGGTGGGGGTGCAGCACCACCCAAACGATCACCAAAAAAACTTGTTACATGATCATATGGAAGAACAGGAGCATCAAACATGTAGAAATGAGCAACGTCAAAACTCCCAGATGATAGAGCTTCTAAATCTCTGGACGAGTTCCCACCTGATGACCACATTGAGACCGGGTCCCCAGCCTGAGATGGTCTTGAGAGAAGAGGATGTTGAAATCCACTTCCTTCTGTAACAGATTGGTCCAAGGATGACCTACCAGTCTGTCGGCGGCCTAATGGCCTACTACGAAGACCAAAAAGGTCATCCACATTCACCCCTTGAAATGGTTCGGCAGCAACATGAATTAGACCACTTGCATCTCCAGGTTGTCCAAGTACCTGCAAATGATCCAAGCCATCAAGGGCCCCCCCCAATGGCACCTCTATGACACGATTCTCATGAAAATCATCATCCTCTTCATCAATCATTTCATCATTATAGTCATCTCCCAAGCCCGTATCATCATGATCCTCCACATCTGTGTCAGCCAGAGACATCATGCCAGCACCATCTTCTGCTATATCCTCATCCTCATCATCCCCATCCTCATCATCCTCGTCATCCTCACCATCATCCCCCATGTCATCATCCTCATCACCCATATCATCATCTGCCCTATTCTCGACACGGAAAGTCATCTCAATTTGGTCAGTGTTGTTTAACACACCACCTTCTTCCATTTCTTCATGCATGAAGTCCACACCAAGCTCCATAGGTGCATCAGTAACCGCTGCCTCCTCCACTTCTATTCCCATATCTCGCTCAGCAGATGGATTTGCATTTGTTTCATGGTTTCCTTCACTTCCAGAATTTCCTTGGTGCTGCCGTCCAGTGTCTTCTGCATCTGTAACCTCCAGTTGATTGCTCCTATTCTGATTATGAGCCATGGTTTCAGCACCAGAATTAGTTGCCTGATCATTCGTTCCATTTGACTCCATTGATTTTTTCTTGTTTCCCCCTTCAGATTTAAATACTTGCTCACTGGCATTAGCAGTCCTTGTTAGGCTTTCCAGAGCTTTTAGTATAAGGTTTACAGTTTTGGAAGCTTCAGGATAGTCCAGATCAATCACTTTAAGAATGCTGGTTAGACATTGAACCATTCCGCCATCAATCATGCTTTTTGCTATGTCAGGGGAGCACCCAGGACCGGGTAAATTGTTGGAAGATGAATTTTTTGACAAAATTGAATATGCCAAATCAACAAATGCAAAAACCTTTTTGTCAGGCAACAAACTGCTCTTAACTGAATTGCTCTCCACACTTGATAATGACAATAAGGCTTTTACAAGTTCATTAATTACTCGTTTACGCCCTTCACCAGAACGACCACACAGAACCACCAGAAACCATGAAGCTTTTTCAGACAACTTATCTCTCCATTCATCAGGTCCCGCAGAATTATCAAAAGATAGTGGAAGCAGCTGATGCAACACATGATGAAGAATTCCACCATTTCCTGGACCATCTGGATGATTGGATCCCTGGAATGCACACAACTCCAAATCTCTTTTCAATATAACCCCAACTGAATGTACATACATAAGTAGAATATCACTCAATAATTTGAGGACAAAAGTCAACTTAGCAAGTCCAGCAGATCCTTCTGATTCAGATTCCATTTTCCTTGTATCATCAATCTTTGACTTACCCTTCACCTTGGTAGCAGGCACATCTACCTCCATGGAGGTAGAGTCACTCACACCATCTTCACCACTTTTCGGCAAGGGGTATTTCAACACTATTTCAAGAAGCTGATCAATTACTTGTGCAAGATTGGCAGGAATCTTTTTGTGGCCTTTTGAACATTTACCCAATCCCTCGTGACTCTTATTTTCAGAAATCCGAACAGAGTCATTAGACGACAGTCCAAGTTCGACACCAGAGGATTTTGACTTTTCCTTGTCCTTTTCTTTCTCCTTTGACAAAACCACGTAAGACCTCCCTCCTGAGGACTCTAACTGACAAGTTGCAGCAGCAGCTTTCATAAAAACAAGAGGATCTCTAGAGATAACAGGTGCCAGCGATGTCAAAAATGTTCTCGGGAGAATACGCCCAGAATGCCTGTTTGCACTCAAAGTTTGTCGTATCTCCCATTCCATTGCAGTTTGCAGTGTCTGAGGGTCTTCAAGGAGATGGCGAATTATAGAAGATGCAACAGTGTCATATCCAGGGAAAAAACAACTCCTTGGAAGATTAAACAGAGCTACCAAGCCTCCATTTTCAAGAAATTGCAAAGCAAGGGCATGTGTTTTTGTCAGACGAGCACATAATTGCAGAACAGCCTGCATTATCATGGCTGGAACATGTTTTCTCATTAGATCACAAGCAACAAGCAGAACTTTATGACTCTCTTCAGTTGTCAAGTAACCAGTTGACTTCCCCAATATTTTTTCATATGGCAAGCTAGATGTTTTCTCTTCAACATCTAAATCTGATTTTCTCTCTTCCACTGATGCTGGAGCGGACAAAGAATCAGGCTCCCCAGAAGAGTCAGGCAGAGATCCAGTCTGACTTCCTTCTGTTGATTCAGAAAAGATTTCAGGTCGCAACTGCAACATATTATCTAAAATAAGCAACAAAGCACTGATGCATTTTGGGACCACCATTTTGTTCCTTGTCTCATTCCCATCCTTAAAATTCATCAAAATATCTACCACAGCAGGTACAACACCATTCTGTGCAGCAAATTCTCGTGTACTCCCATCCTCAAAAAGAAGCAATGCTATAATGTGCGATATCATACACAATGGACTGGTATCTCTTGAGAAATCCAAAATACAAAGTTTTAGCTGCTGAACAAAATATGATACAACCCGTGGGCGGTCTTCTCCTTTTCTACGATTGCAAAGGGTCACAAGCAAATCTGTCAACGAGAATGCCATAGTATCACCACTCTGAGACAGTTTGATGCATAAAGCAAGGATATTATCAACTGGGGGTGCCTTCACTAGACTTTCTTCAGTCAGAACATCCATTGACTTGTCAATACTGTCAACTTTTGTGGTTTCTGATGAACTTCCTAGAGACAGAGCAAGTGCTCGAGCCAGTTCATCATCCTCTTGCACGGGATCTTCAGCATGGGTTAACAGCCACTCCATGGCCATTTCAACGTTATTTGTCTCCACACGTCTCAGCGCCTGCTCAGCTCTAGCCCTTGAAAAGCCCATATCAACGATGGTGGCAATAGTATTTTCATCAGGAGGTGGGGGCACAAACCGCTGGTTTGTACTTCCTCCAACACCATTGCGATTTCGCTTGACATCCCCAACACCAGAATATATGTGAGTAACAAGTGAAATAACTGAAGTTATGAAACCTGGACTGCAATTTGGAAACAAAGGGTGGTTGCAGACAGGTAGTATCACATCCAGAACCTGAGATTGCAGCATACGAATAAAGGTTTCTGGATCCCTTGGAACAGGGAAGAGCCCGATTGATAAACCAACTGCAACTGGCTGAACAAGCAGTTGAGCCTGGGATGCAGAGGTTGGCGACAAAAGTAAACCTGAGTTAACAAAATATTCAAGCACACGGCAGTAACTTTGCAACGTATCAAGCAGCCATGTACTGTGAGACAGTTTACTTCCTTCACCTGCCTTATGAGGATCAATACCCAGCGTTGGAATAGAGAACGGCAATGTCCATAACAACTGACTAGTAGCTTCAAAAGTGGTGAGCAACTCCTTAAAGGTTCCATGGACATAAAAGTTATTAACCATTGTTGCATAACAAGTACGTCGTCTGCTGTCAAATGTAAGTGCTGTCATGTCATCCACAACCTTCCCAAGATATCGGCACTTCACTGACAGTGACATATCAAGTCCAGAAGAAAGAGCTGAAGAAGAAGAGGAAGAAGAATACTCTGAGAAACTAAGCGCCTCAAGAAAAGTTTTAGCCAGTGCAGTTCCAAGGGTCTTTGAAGCTGAACTCGGTGATCCTGAATCAGCTCTACGGCGATTAAGTGAGGTGAAACCTTTGACAAGAGCTGTGAAGAAAGCACGTAATGTCGAAGCCAATTTATTAAGGATTTCCATGACAAGCACATCAGGACTTTTCTTCTTTATATCCTGCAAAGAAGTCTCTGGTAAATTAGATGGAACTTCAGAATCCATGTTTAAAGCCTCCAGGTGACGACTAGCCCTTCCACCCCGAACACGTGATAACCCATGTCGACTACGACGATGTAAACCTTCACCAGCACGAACAACAGAAAGAAACTCTCTTTCTCCACCCCATAATGATTGTGAACCATTCCTGATAGAAACTGGGTTCATATGCCTCACCGCTGGGAGATTCTCATCATGATCACTCTCTCTTCCAGTACCAACAGATGAAGCTGCCTCTGTATTCTCAGCCTCCTGATCACTATTCCTCTTTTCATCTGCCTTGGTATCATGACACAGAGAAATTTGCCAAATTATTTCCCTATATGCTCTCCCAAGATCTTTCAATACATCAACATCTGCAGTGCCCAATTCAGATAAAACAGTACTAGTTCCCTTCAACAAAAAATTGGAAAGAGAAAGAAGACCCTCTAGACTGGAAAGATATCTCAAAACTTTAGTTTGCTTTCCAGATTCAACAACGGCAAGCTGCGTACCTCCAACAGAAACTAATAGCTCATTTGTTGATTTCAAATGTTCCCCAAAAAATGAGCATACAGATCGAGCCAGAGAAGCAGAATGCTGAGGAGAGAAGTTCTTAAAAGCAACAGAGATACTCTGACCAACTGAAGCAGACAGAGGCATTAAAGGCAAGGTAAACAACTGCAGGACAACATCAATTCCCTTCTTCTCAACAAATATACGACATGTGTCGGCATTCTGAAGAATTGTTTCAAGAAGACGAGCAACATTGCTAACACAATCAGGAAGAAACAATTCAATATTCACTAAAGATGCATCAGAAGACAACTCAGCTGTCTGCTCTGAACTATCCATCTTGGAAGATTCCCTATCATCGGGAAGAACCAAGTTCCTCTCCTCCACGTCAGTTTCCATGGGAACAGCAGTAGTATCACATGCAGTATCAGTGGACAAGCAGGAAGCATCAACCCCAGATCCTACTTTAATTATAACATTCAAGATCTCAATCACCATATCTACTCCAGGACCACGCAACGAAGAAGCATGGCGCATGAGTTCATCCAGTCCACTAGACAAGGATCCTGGTGTATCACCAGAAAGAACACGCGAATAAGTCCTAGAAGTGAAAATTTTCACAAAACACCTCAATGCATTGCGATCTTTCACAGCCTGAAGACCATTATCGTTTAGGCACAAGGCATCCAAGCACTGAGGTATGCATATTATGGCTTCTGCAGAGCAGAGAACTCCATCCATTATTGCATCCAGGAACGCAGAAGGAAGGCCAGCTGCATCTAAGACAGGATAACATGTAGGATCTTTGTGGATTAAATCACTCATAACAGTTGCTGCAAGTGAAAATACCCCACCACCAAAATCCTTTGCCCTTCTGAAAATTACGCATAAGCATTGTGGTAACATACTCTCCTCGGAGCCATAAACATGAGCAGTGTTTCCAGGAGCATAAGTTCCGAGCGATATAGCGCGCAACAAAGCTTTCATAAGGAGTCGGCGGTGGTATGAAATTAATGCTTCAGAACACAGAGGTTGCCAGTTGTCTAGTTCAGAGGAACCTGCAACAATTTGTGAACTATTTCTGCTACAATCAGAATCCTTTTTTTGTTTTGAACCATTTTCCACATACAACACCTCTACCTTCAGCCGAGAGATGGTATAATCTAAACCACCCAAGTCTCTGAACAATGCAGCAGCTGGATTACTGTAATCCATGAAAGCTTCCAGAATATGCACAGCTGTGCTGACCAAATGCAAGTTCTGAGGATCTGTATCTTTGAGAAGAGGTAGAAGAGTAGGAATAAACCCTGCCTCACGCATAGCTGAACAACCTGATGATGATGAAACCAAAACAGTGACAAGAGATAACAAAGCCTCAGCAAAAACAACAGACCATTTTGAGGTTTTACTTAGAACAGAATCAATAGTTTTCTGCATGAGGCTGGATAGAATGCCACAGTGCCCACCAGATGTCACTGCAGTCAACACAGTTGGTTGGCGAGATCGATCCTGACAAAGAGCAACCAATGAAAGCAAGCACAGAATCCGAATTTTCTCAGGCACTGGATCCTCATAGCTCAACAATGTGACTAATTCATTGACAAACTCAGGTTCAGAATTAAAGAAAGAAAGTATGTGATCAACATTACTACTTGCTTGAACCAGGACTATGAAGGCATATAAACGAATGCATGTGTACTGTTGTCGAGCAGCTAAAGATCCAAAAGCCCTTGCAAACCGTAATCTTGACAAAAGAGAAAATCTTAAACTGGTTGGAACTTTGAACTTTGCAACTAAGTTACTTAGAAGCTCCAGATCAGTCTCTGGACAGACATTGACGTTTGGTAAATGGATTATTTGTAAACCTTGAGTTGACTGTTCTCCAACAGAGGATTCTTCCAAGGGATCATTCAGTGCATAGAACTCAAAATGCAGGGTGCACCCTAACTCATGAGCTATTGGATCACACCCATTTTGTACAGCACATTCAATTAACCCAAGACCCTCTTCTTTTCCCCCCCAACCTTGGGCAAGAGCAAACAACTTCGAATTCAATGAAGCATCTCTAATGGAGTATTTCCCAATGGTTTTTTTAAAAAAATCAGCCAAAGTCTGCAAACAAGCCTCAACTACATCCGCATCAGTGGAAGCAAGCAGTGATGAGAGATGCTGCTGCAGTTTCATAAGAACCAACAAAAAGAAATCTGAGATTGGACATAAGGGAAAAGAAGTAAAGGCAAGCAAAGGAAGCACTATCAAATACACAAATCAATAAAATGCATGCTAATCAAAGAAGTTCATCTTCAGTAAATAAACAATACATAAAAGACCATCACATGACCAAAACAGGCTACCCACTATGTAAGAGCAGAATCCTTACTCACCAAACACTGATCATAAAGAGTAGGAAGGATTTCTAAAACAGGAAAACATACCTCATAAGAACTATAAAAATGCTTATTTGTACAATTCTCCAAAATTATTCTTATTACACGGAGAATTTGAAGAACTGCTTCTCTTGGGAAAGGAGGATCAGATTCCAAAAAGTTATCCTCAACCTGCAAATCCTTTCTAGATTTTATGTGCTTCTCAAAAAATGAATCAAAATGGTTAAAAAGATCAACCCAGTGATGGAAATCTCCCTGCAAAAATGAGAAATGAGAATAAATCATATTGCATAACAGTGTCAACAGCACTTCACCAGACAAAGATTTTATAAAATCACCTTATCAAACTCCCACACAAAATTTTTTAGAGGTTCTTCTATATTCTCCAGCGGCACAGCAATGATGCTACTGATGAAGGATCTGATCTTGGGAGGCTGAAAAAAATCAAAGACAAAATAAATAGTCAAAAAATTGCAAGTTCAACAAATTCCAGGATTCAACTTTACACCTATACCAGCACTTGCCCATCAGTTGAAAAGATTTTGGCTACCTTATCCTCTATGAAGGAGAATAAATAATATGAAAGAAGACTTAAATGTAAGCAACTCTGCTGGCTACCTATGTAACCCAGCTCCATTCAGTTTCTAAACAATTGTTAGTTGTCAATATAAATATTTATAAATTGCTAAAAGTTGTAACACATATGACCATTGGTACTAAAACACCTGCACAGTATATAACTGCCAAGTTAGAAAGAAACATTCTAGTTAAGAATAATTAGTACATGCACATTCTTAAAACAAACTAATAAATAAAAAAATAAAAAAGGAACAAAATCAGTGAAAATAGCCACTTTCATGCCAATTCAAACAGTCCCTAAACAATATCATGCATAAAAATCACAACTGCAAAACCATAACAAATCCTCAGCAATCAAAAGCATTTTTAACACGCTCAACACAAATCCTGACTTCAAAAGAATGCAACAAGCTAATGGCAGTGAAAAAATTAACCTATGAAAACAAGCACGAAAATAATTAAAAAGAAAGAAAACTAATTTTCCACCACGTCAATTAGAAATTCAGAGCCATCCATTTTAACAAGCATCGAAGCAGTTAAAACACAAGCAACTAGTCACCATCAAACACAAAGCAATCAAGAAAAAAGAATACACAGAAGCACAAACTAATGACACTTAACATCATTCATAATCTATGTACTTGCACACAGTACTGTCACACAAATGAATCCTGATTTCCAAATTTTTTAAAATCCTGATAAAATGACTGAACTATCTATCGAAACAAGCAGAAAAACACTTAATTTATTATTCTTTTTACCATTTATCGTTATTTCATTCACTGCAGGAGCTCTCTGATAATCAAAATTGACATGAATGAATGAAATTACTCTTAACAGCACAAACTAATTTATTAATATTACTAAAATTAATAAACAATAAGCACACTATAGCCAGACCAGCATTCCATCAGCTAAAATAATCAATTTCTTTACAAAAATTAAACACTGCCTAAGCTGTGAAGAAATGAAAAAATATCATTAACATATATAAATACACGTATAGATATGGATACATTAATAAGATGAAAATAAAGCTTCTACCTCACCTTAATGCATAAAAACAAACAAAGAATCAGGTAAATTCGTAACTAACTGAGCTATAAACATACAAAAAATTTTAAACATATATATCAAAAAAACCTGTATAAATACACGTACGGATACAGATACAAGTATATTTATATGTATACGGATTAAAAACAATAGGATAAAATAAAAAACGAAAACTGACCACTTCTAAAGCCCTCCGTCGCCTTAGCTTCATCGTGAAACAAAAAGCATTGCACGAACGGGTAACAAAATCAGGAACCGATCAGCCCTCAATCAATCGAGAACCGATCGAAAATTCAAGCAAATATTAAGATTAAAAATGAAGGGTAGGGCTTATAGGCTTGATTATATCATCTGTACTTTGTATATACAGTATGATCGGATCCTCCAGCCAGAAATGAAATGAAAGAGGATTGAAATTTAGGGTTTGGAATGGGAATTAGGGTTTTGATATGCGATCGCAGGAGAGAGAGAAACAGAGGAAGGGATAAATTCTAAGTGAGGAAGCCCCAGAAGCTATAGTGTGTATGTGTGTATGGGTGTGGTTTATATATAGAGGAGGAGGAAAATAAAGTGAGGAGAAAATTGATTGGAGAAGATGGAATTTAGAATTCATTTAATTTAATTAAATATTTATAATTTTTAAAAATCAAATTCTTTTATCTCAAATTTAAATAATATTTACAGTTAAGTAAATTAATTTTTACTAAATGGAAGTGAAATTTATTAAAATTATTTTATTTGTTAATTTTTATTTAAAATACTTGGTTCAATCTTGCTTGCTTAAGAATCAAGTAAGAATTTTTGAAAGACTTTAAGGTCTATGGATAATCTCTAATTTATCATTAATTAATTTTTAATTTTTATGGAATAAAATTATTATTTAAATATAATAAAAAAATAAATTTTAATAATTATCTAATAACATCACTTACCTATTAAGCCCAATACATTATAACTCACCAAGTCCAATACATTATAACTCACTCACTGGCCTGTTTGCTTGAAATGTTCTTTACAATTTATATATGCTATGATGATTACCACACATGTAATTTTCATTCTAAAGAGCAAAAGCATCTTAAATTTGGAGTGTCGAATTAAATATGAAGGGATAATATTTCCCTTATAAAATATTTAGAATTTCCTCGGTCAAGCCAATAGGTTTCTTGTTGCTTTGAGGAAACAAATTCTTCTAAAGCATATTTTTTCCATTTCAAACGTGAAAAAGCTCAGAGAAATCATAAAAGTTGATGCACATAAAGTAAAGATTGTTTATTATTCTTTTCTTTTGATTCATTTCATACCCACTTGGAAAATAGATGAAAACCCACATACATGGGCAATTTGCTTCATGATTTCATCTCAAGGCTGCACACTTGTTAAAACACTCAAATTATTAAAAAAAAAAAAACACTGTTTACAGGTTTGTCTGTGAAATACTGATCTGACAGCTAAAAGCTATCCAATCTTGACTGAGTAGATGGATATCTTTCCACAGCAAGCATAGTTTATTTACAGTGAAATGATGGAGGATAGCGTTTGGGCTGATACCTCAGTCGGTTTAGAGTACATTTTTTGTAACACCAGAAGCCAAAGATACAATTCATGCTTGTCTCTTGACCAAAATTAGATGGTTAATGGTTTCTGCTACGGCTTTTCTTATGCTTTTTCCAGAGTGAAATTCTTTTGAATGATCCCAATGTTCTCACACTTGATTAACACTTGGCCTTGCCTACCGGACCTGAATAAAACTAACCAACTAATCAAGGTGAGGAATCAGTAAAATTCGCAAACGTGATCAATCAACAAGGACAACTACAAATTTATAGGTTGTGGCAAAATAGCACTTACTCTGCATAAGCTTCGTACTTTAACCCGTAATGTTACATTCACCAGCAGGAGGTACCTGGAATTCTTCAGTCATCATTGTCCCTGATTTCATAAACTAAATATTGAGCCAAAGACGAACTCCTGTTATGTGATAGTTTTCCATTCGTGCATCTGCAAAATGAAATTGCAGGGCTGGTCTTACGAGCAGAAACACTGATTTTTTTTGAGGCTTTGACAAGCCGTTTCCCAACTTCAGTTTTTCCAGGCTTATTCCTTAATGTTCCAAGCCTTGAGTTTCTTGACAGTGGAAAACTAAAGATCCTTGGGGGAGTTTTGACTGCAAGCTCTGGTAAGGAATCTATTACCATGCTCGTGCAAGTACCATTTCTTTTTGCTTTCAGCTGTTTTTGAAAGTGATTCTGAATGGCGATGGAAGTGGCATTACAACCAGGAGTTGAACTAAGCTTGCTCATCTCACTAAAATTGGATGATGCCCTCTCACTAGGGATCTCTACAAATGGGCTAGAATTGCACACTACGGCTGAATCAACCCTCTTCTCTTTCTTCTTTCCCTTGGACAAAGATACAATTCCTGAAAGCTCCTTTGATAGAGGTGTGGTGCCATGGGAACCATTTATCCTCCCCTTTTTACTGCTTATAGTGCCATTATTTTCAGTGCTTGTAATAAGAGAATCAGTGGCATCATTACCATTAAGATTATGATCCTTGACTTTTGCATCTATGAGCAGAGATAAACCTGACCCATCCAATTCAAACATAGGCTTTGCTTCGACACGAAGAAACCATGTTCCCTCAAGTCCCAGGAAAACATGCTTTATAGGCATGGAATTGGGAAGATGGTAAAACCTTGACTTTCGCTTCACCTACTTGATAATGAAGTACATGATATGCAGCATGGATTAACAAAATAAAATTAAAAAAAAAAAGGACAAGGAGATATTCTGATTTAGAAATGTACCAGCAATCCATAAACTTTGATCTTTCCTAATTTTGGGAAACAATTGAAGTGTCTTATCTCAAGTTCTTCTACAATACAGTTTATGGTCGGATTAGTTTCACATCAATTAAAGAAAATTAACAAGATAATGCACTATTAGTTGATGCCTACACATCAGTTGAAGACTTTGCAGATAAAAGAGTACGTGGAAGGCTGTGACCTTTCTATCATAGAAGATAGTCCAAGAACCCTTTTTATGTATGCAGATGCGACTTAGAGCACAAACAGGTCAAAAGCATAAATGAATTCTATTTTATGGAATGCGATAACCGTCAACATCATTGTATAATAAGAAAACCTAAAGACTAAGAACTGCAGCATCTGATGTAAGCTTTATTTTCTGTATTTAATAAGAAATTTTCTTCACTGATATTCTGCAACCCCTTTCTATACAAAGTCCAACAGGCAAAATTAATGGCCCAAATATTGGAGCTCTTACTTCTCTCTCCAAAAATCTCCATCACTAATGAAATGGTCACGGCTGAAGGAGACTTACGTCAAACCCAATGTAATCTCCAATGTCACCAGGTCCTATAAGAGATACCAATGAATTGACCACGGCTGAAGGAGATTTATGTCAAACCCCATGTAACCTCCAATATCACCAGGTCATATTAGGTTGATAAGAGAAAAATTCATCTCAAGCAGTAACATCAGAATCTACTCTGCCATTTAGTTGAAAACTATTCATCTTTCATCAAACATTTCCACGTAATAACATAACTAATCTTGAAGGAAATTGAAAACTTTAACCCCTTTCATCTATATAAGCAAAATTCTTATTCTCATTGGAGTAGCCATTCTGGACCACCACATGAAATAATAATCACCAATAAAATTTTCGCAAAAATTACAATAATCAATCGAACAAAAAACCACCGGAAGGTTATGGTGAAGCAAGTAAGCAATGTTAATAATAAAATGATGCGATCAGCAATTATCCAGGTAAAAAATGTCAATAACAACTGATTTTGTGACTATAACCGACAAAAGCAGAAGAAATAATGACAAGTGAAAGAAGAAAATGGAAGAAGGAGAAAGTGGAGATATTGTTCTGTTATGAGCTTACTCTTGAAATCTCCGGCCGTTATGTCAGGACCCACAGCCATGGCAATGCGAGTTCCCAAGCTTGTGTCTACGAAAGCCACAACTTCACTCGACGAAGCCATACGCTTTACTTTCCGGGTAGAAATGACTTCTAATAGTTAAGTTTTTATTAATTGTTCCAAAAATTGAAGTTAGGATAAATGTCAAAATGTTCTTGTTTTCGTATAGTTATACCAAAAGATAAAACGAAGTGACCAAACTGCCCTTAAAATTTGTCTTCTCTTTTTTTCTGAAAAAAGAAGGATGATATTCGAATAGGTGCCGGAATAAACCAGCCATGAGGCATATCTATGCCCAAAAATCTCCGTGTTTATAGCCTATCGTGTAGCCGAGCCACAAACACACCAAAAGCTCCACCTAAGCCAGTGGAGACAACCCACAAGCCCAGAACTTCAGTTTCCACTAATAAAAGAGGTAACTTAAACCTGCTGTTTGTTTCATGGAAAAAAAAATGCAAGAAAAGAGAAGTTTTTGAGATCCCATCTGGAAATCTTCAATGTCCGTGCTTTTGTTTTGTTGGTCGCGCTCGTACTGTTAAAGTAGGTTACTTGTCTGTTCGGTTAGAAAGAAAAGGTGGCAAAAGAAAAATTGAAGACCCTGAAAAATATTGAACTGAGCTTAATATTACTGCTGTGGCTTTTGCTATGTTTCTACTCTTGGAAAGAAGAGGTTTCTGTTTATTTGCCTAGAAAATGCAGTAAGTGATAAATTAAGATCCCAGTAAAATCTTGGAAGACTAAGCTTAAAATCAGCATGTAACGCAGTTAAATTTGATGGATAGTTAAGTGCTATTTTAAGTTGTTATGCATGTGAATACAGTTTTACTTGAAGCTCGTGAAAGTTTTATGTTATTTTGTTTTACTAACAACAAAGTCGTGTTCAGTTCTGAGCGACTGCTCAGAACCCAGAGTTTGAATCTGGAGGTTTCTTCCCATAGAGCTGGTGATTCATCTCCTCTCTCATTCTCTTTCTTATGTTAGGATTCAATTTGATTTGTTGCTTATGCTTCTTTTTGAGGTCATTTGATTTCATGAACTTAATTTTGTTTATCTTTGCTCATATTACTCACTTTCTGCATTTTGAAGCTAGTAGTTATAAAGTTTCAACAGTTGGTATAAGTTTTGATGTGAATTCTTTTTGTTGCTTTCTTGTGTGTATTTGTTTATGGCTTTGTATAGTATCGCTGTGCGGTTAATGAGAATAGAGCTGGGTGATAACGAGATGGGATATGTTGAAAGAACTCTTGGGTTTCGCACCAAAGAATTGGACGCTAGGGATCTTAGATTGGTTCTTTCTCTCTCTTTTGACACTTGCATTTTTGTTAATCCATTACATTAGTTTTGGAGGGGTTCACCAAAAAAGATGGAATAAATTTGAATCTGTTTAGGGAGATTGAACCATGTAGTATACTGTCTTTGATAAGCAAAAAAATGTGCCAATTAAAGTCTTATTAAACTGAATCAAATTTTATATGATGTCTGTAAACTCATTTCCTTTGCTTGAATCTAAACATATAGGTGACAGATGTTGTTAGGGGTACAATTTGTTGGAGGTGATATCTTGATCATTAAATTTGTTCAATATGCCATGATGAGAACAAATTTAGAGGCATAGAATATCTACTTTTACAGGTAATTTCTCTTTGCATATTTCTTGTGGGCATTTTTTGTTTGCAGTGTCAGTTATGAAGGTTGAATGCCACACACATAATAAGACATATGTAGAATAAGTTCCTCTACTTCCTATGTATGCCAACACAGATATTATGACATCCACAACTGCTTTGCACTGTAATCCGGTCTAATTAGATGCATGCTAACAATTTCATGATACATGGACTTACATGCTGACTATAGACCTCAATTCAACTGCTTTTGTGTCAGTGGAACAAAGTTCGATGCTCATCAATACCATTGGAGTTGCATTCTTTTCTCAAAAATATTTTGGATGCACTTATTTTGTTTTTGTGCTTACATTTTCAGATTCTTCAGATAGGCTGCTATGAGATTGTCAAGCTAGATATGCCACCTTATGCCATTGTAGATGAGGTCAATCTTATTCTCTCTCTCACAAAGAAAAAAAAAAATGCTCTCTCATTCTATGTTAGGAAGGTAAACTATAGGAATTTCTTACTTGAGTCTCATTGTTTGTTGACCTTAAAGAAGCACGAGAGGGATTTGAAGTACACCCCAGTTTTACAGAATCTTTTGATTGCATGTGGTGAACATGTTCTTTCATTAGACTTTAACATTTTTTCCTTTCAGTTGGTTTTACATAATCTGACATAATCTATGATCATGTTCTTTGATAAATAGTGGAAGTGTGAAGTAAGAAGGCTTTATATTTTCTTATGATAGGGTGGTCCAACAATTTAGCTTCTAGTCTGAATATTTTTTGTGTCATTCATCATGTATTCGGTCTGGGAAAGTTTATGAATTCTGTATGAAGTAGCATCTTTCCTGTGGTCAGAATCAGGCACCAATCTTCTTAAAGTCTTAACGCCATTGTATATTATCACATTCTAAATGTTCTCTCAAAAAAATATACCAGGCAGCCTTATCTTTTTGTTGATCATATGTGTTATGTTTACTGCAGAATGTGAGACTAGCAAAGTTTGCTCTTAGACCTGGTGTGGGTAACATGGTTAATGGGATTCTGCGGAAGCTAGTCCTACTTAAGGTTTTCCATATTCTTTTCATTATGATTAATGGAATGACACTTACCGGTTTTCATCAACTTGTGACCTTTTTGGTTTCAGGAAAAGAATTCCCTTCCTCTACCAAAATTGGAAGGTGATGATCGTGCTTAAGCACGTGCTCTTGCTACTATTTATCCTCATCCTGTTGTGAGTTTATTCTGATGCATCTTCTTTTCTGTTGATCATACTATTACTTGATGCTATTCATTATTTTTTATTAGGCATAGAGTTCTTGACTTGGACCCTGGTTTCTCTGCCAGATTGAGAATTCTTGGACCTAATTTCTCTACATGGTCAAGGTCATCAACCAAGATTTCTGGACCAGGTAGAGAATTCTTGACTTCTACCATAATTGTTCTGCCTGGTCAAGAATTTTGGTATTTTAACTTAAAGAGAACAGTACAACTGATCTGATATACAAAAAATCCTATGTATCTGATAAACTAATCAATATAGATGATATCTTTCTTTTCTCTTTATAATTGATTTCCATTCAATATTTTATCAAATTTTTATAATATTGTGACCCATGGGATCATGATATCCAATAAAAATATTGTTGTTGCTGAAAGAAAGCTTTATTTTTCCAGTGGATGGTGTGGAACAACAGTGATCCCAGTTTTAGCTTGAGGTTTCTGGCTGAATCTTGCTTTCTTTTAGATGTAACATTACATGGATTCACAGCAAACTATTTTGATGCTGTTGACAGGGCAAATGGTGGAAAAGGTGTTCAAAGAGCTGATCTAGTGATGCAGCTTAATTTGTTGAAAGTACTTAGAGTTTTTTATTTTATTATTATCATTTTCCTCTGTTCAATTAGTGTTCTAGATACTGATAATCTTACCGGGTGGAGGTATCTTCAGTTCTGGCTAATGTTTTAGTTGGATTCTTTTTATTGAATTTCAAATTTAAATACTAATTAGTCTTCATCACAGGATCTGTCTTGCTCACAATCATGTGTGCACACACTTACAGTATTTATCTTCTGTTACTAATATGCCAATCTTGAGATGCAGGTCCCACATTAGCTTTCTTTGCATTTGGATGATTTTATCTGGGTCAAAACAGGATTACAGATATGAGCAATATACAGGTCTTTGGTTTCTTTAATGTAGGGCATAAAATCAACAGTCTGTCTTAGGTTATGTTGGTGTCAACTACAGGTACCTATGATGCATTACAAGAATGATATATAAATATGTAATGTAGCTAATTGTTAATTTATTTACGACAGTATTCTTCATAGTCAATCATAGATCAACACAGTTGATTGGTAACAATTATAGCTTCAATGAGTGCAACATATGCACTTGTGTGGTTTACTGTTTGCAAAAAGAATCAATAATAAGTTTATGTTCTTGGACTTAAGCTCTCACATCTATAATATTATTTTTCTCTGGGGTGCAAATTAAAATACCTTGTCCAAAAGAGCACTGCTTTGATGTGCCTGCTAAATCTGTAACTGTTGACCATTAGTTGGGAAATAAAGTGCAATCAGGGCCCTAATTCCCTCATTTTCCTTGTTTTAGACTGTCATACAAGCAGGATTATTGAAAGAAGGTCTATGTGCAGTCCAAGATGAGAGTGCAGGTTAACTTTTATCCTTCTTCCAGTAATGTTTTACCTAAACTAAGGCATTTGAGTGCAGTAGGAAGTGATTTTCAATAGGTATACCATTGGCTATTCGTACTTCTTTTGAATTCTGGACATCTGTTCATAGTCAATCTAATGGCTTCATCAAGACTGGCATGTACCTTTTATTATGACTTATCCTAAAATGAAAGAATATGTATATTTTATTTATTTGTAGGTTATGCTGCAATTAAATCTCTGTTTATATTCTCTATTATAGGGTAAAAGGATGCTCAAATTCTGACTCTAGCTTTTCATTTGACTGGTTGAATCTTATATAACAGTGTTATTCAAATATTTGTGCACCATCATTGCAGGTCTGGTGGTTTCCGTTGCGGATCCTCAACCTGATGAAAGCATTGTTGACTGTTGTGCTGCTTCTGGAGGAAAGACACTTTACATGGCATCCCGTTTGAGTGGCCAAGGTAATTTGTGAGCTTAAAAGGGTAGTCTGCCAGTTTTATGTGATTGCTGGTTCTTTTCTCTTGATAAACATGAAAACTTCATTGCAATACTTAAATAGAGAGCCTTTTGCATGCTAATCATTGCTTAAATCCACTGAGTTTGGTTGAATTGTTCAGCTTCAATATCCTTCTATTTTACAGTATAAGTCAATATTGTCTTGTAAATGTTGTATAAACTCATCTTCTCCTGAATGGTTCTGGTCTAGTGATGATTACATCCTTGTTTCCTTGAACAATTTTATATAATATGGGCAATGCCTAGTTGGATTATAGGCATGGTATATGCAATTGACATTAACAAAGGATGATTGAGAATCCTTAGTGAGACAGCTGAGTTGCACTAAGTGAATAGTGTCATCACCACCATCCGTGCTGATCTTCATATACATGCAGTAAGTTATCACCCTCTGTAAATAGAATTTGTTGGAGTATGTAATTTCTTATATTGCTTTCTTTTTTCGCAAATCTCTATTAGGACAAAAAAAAAGTGAAGTATGATAAAGTTCTGTTGGATGCTCCATGTTCCAGACTTGGTGTTCTTTCCAAGGTACATGAAAACATGTACTGCAAGTGTTTAATTGCATCAAGTTTTGATGACATTAAGGATGTCTGTTAATAGGCTTGTATCATTAATCTTTTCCTCTTTTAACCTTTCTGAAGAGAGCGGACTTACGCTGGAATAGGAGGTTGGAGGATTGGGAAGAGCTTAAAAATTTGCAAGACAAGCTTCTTGAAGCAGCTTGATTGTGAGACCTAATATCTCCTGTTATTTGATGCTGCGCCTCCTCCAGCTTTCTTACTGCCCGTGTAATGCACATAACAAGGTGGCCGGTGGTGCTCTCTTACAACAAACACATTTCTTTTATGAGAAAATATATATCAACAAGTTTGTCTTTCAGAAAAAGCTTGAAATTGCTTCAGGTTTTATTCTTTCACCAAACCTATGATTTTGTTGGTTCTTCTCTTAAAATGTTTATTTTGCATTTATAGGCTGGTGAAGCCTGGTGGGGTTTTAGTTTACAGTACCTGCTCTATAGACCCAGATGAGAATGAAGAGAGGATTGAATCATTTCTTCTAAGGCATCCTGTAAGAACTGTCTCTGTATATGGGTGCGCATGTGGTGTGTATGTTTGTATTCTTTTGCTTAGTTTCATACTTTAAGCTCACACATCTTAATGAGGTTACTAGCTTCTAATATTGTCAAGGTTTCTAAGGATAGGATTGATTTTTTCAATTCATACAAAGAAAGTAAATTACTTGTCTGATACACTATTGTCTATTAATTCTCTTTTTCAACTGGTAACTATTTTTTCCCTATTGTTGCCAGGAATTCTCCACTGATCCTGTTGATGGATTTGATCCTCGGGGTTTTATAACAAAATGTTGTTTTTATTTCTCTGGCCCAGTAAAACATTCACTAGATGGGGGCCTTTGCAGCTTGTCTAGTTTGAGCCTTATGATGAAATGTAAGTAAAGCAACCATTGTATTCTCCGTGACTACAACTTTTTCAATGAAAATACCATTCCTGCAATACACAAATGATTTCTAATTCCTTATTGCAGATCATCAATCCTCGGAAAATACTGTGGAAGATCATCTTAAAACAGTTATTCTCATGTTGAAAGTGTGGTATTTTATTTCCTGCCATAATACCTGAGAAGTATGCTCTACATGGTTCTGCATACCCATTTTGGAAACAAAACCAAGACAAAAGCATCAAATCTCAAGAGCAGTTCAACTAACTGGGTTCTGATCAACTCCAATGTGACGAGTTCTTACATCAAGACAAGACAACTACTCCCTTTGGTGTTGTGTTCCCTTGTGGCTGTGACATTATTGACATGTCAGACATATATGTCATCTTCAAATTATGAATTTGTGAATAAATTGGAGGAAAAGTCCTCCACATATTCAATAGACCATGTTATTATGTTCACATGATACATTCATCCGATGAATTATTGTAAGTACTTATCAATTTCCCCAAAATATTATTCTCTAAATCATAGGATATCACAGTCATGTTTGATGAATTATTTGTTGGGTAATAACATTTAGGTCCCTGATTTTTGTCAAAATAATAAATAAGTATATACTTTATGCTTTCTTTCACGCATGTCCCTGCATTGCAATCACCAACTGTATAATGAAAACAGTTAACAGTGCCATATCAAACTTATGGTTCAGTTGTTTTTATCTTTGTGACACAAATATTGCACACATTTACCGCAAATTCTTAGGTCCTCTTCCTTTGACTGCTGAAGAATTCTTTGCCTCTGTTAAAAACTACTTTCCTCGCTTACAGACACCAAAGTATCGTTGAATTCCAATAATGTACTTCAACAACAGATGAAGAAATTGATCACTTTGTTATCCTCGGCATTTTCTGTTTTGTGTCCGCAAATTGCTCTTGGCTCTGTTATCCTCGGCATTTCTGTTTTGTGTCCGCAGATTGCTCTTGGCTCTAAAAGTTCTGATCTTGCTCTTCAGTCATGCATTAATGTGGAGGTTGAAGTGGATGATATGAGGTTCATTTTCCATTTCTTGTCCCCCATCAATTATGAAGTTGATACTGCTTGATTCCATTTGTATGCCCCAGGTGGCTGAGTTGCTGTGTTGAATGTAATTGTATTCACTGAATGTAAAACATGTTGCATCTGATGTATATTGTTGTCTACAAAGTAAAAATTGGGGGAGACTATGAAATCAATTTCTTCAAAATTGAAGCAAATCAATTTTAAGTTTCTGTAATTTTTCCCAATTATGTAATTCATATAACTTATATGAGCTCTTATATGATCTTGTTGATCAAAAGTTACTGGTCTTTCTAAAAGTCATTTGTTTATTGTGCATCTTTACCAGGCATGCATTAACTTGTGTGGTAATTTATGTGATGAAATGAATTAATAGTTGCTTCTTGTCTTTCTTATTCGAGTACAATAGACATCTCAAAAGTTCCCCTTACTTGAATTGCATATCTACTTTCAGGTCATCCAACTGGAACTCTGGAGCCAAGCATGAAGCTGGATATGATGCTTTTATGACAGGGTGTGTATTTGCTCAGGCATATAGTTATCATGGCATTGATTTTAATAACCCCCAATGAAAAACTCCAGGAATGCATCGACCTTGTATATCTCAGTTGGAATAATGGATATATTATTAATCTAAGCACTGGTAATAGGACTTCTGAACCTTTGGGTTCAAGTAAACACAAAAACCGATACCCCAAGATTTTGTTCGAGTGAATTGTTCTAGTCTGGGGATTCCCATCAGAACTCAAGGAACGAGAAATTAGAGAATGCATCTCTAAAGTTCTTAGATCAATCTCAGTGATTTCCGTCTATCACATGGATGGAACTGCAGTTTTTGTTCAGCTCGGCAAGGCAGAAAAAGTTTCCGAATTTCTGGGTTTGAAGGAAAGCTTGGAGAGCAGTAATGATCCAATCTCAGTTTTGCATCCTCTTGCAACATTGCTCGGAGGTAGAAATACTCGTGCTGTTAGCCATGAAACTCACAAAGAAATCTGCAGTTCGTCCATCTCAAAAGTCTTGTTTGCAGATCAAGCAGTGGTGGTTGGTATCAAATGGAAGACCAAGTTGGTAGAATCCACCCAGCTAGAGGTTGAGACCAAAGAGAATGAAAGTCTCCATAGGGTAAACTCTGCGAATTCTGATTCAAGTCCGGAAGTAAGAACCAAGAACGAGAAGACTGACAATGTAACAAATGATTCATCATGTGGCCAATTATCACCTGATGAGGTTCTTGAATCTTTATATACTGCAGAAGTGAAACAGATAAGAACTTCTAATTTTTATCCATTCCATTTCTTTTGCCCGAAAGCCATGGAAGCATGCTGTGGATGCAGTTCTTTCTAAAACAAAGAACAACATATCAATAAAATTGGAACACAGAAATCTGATCAAAGGATGGCCTTTATTCAAGCTCAACAGAGCTCTGCACCTATTGTATGTGCATGCCATCTACATAACCTCAGAATTTGCCTGACAAATCTTGATTGAAAATGGTGTGATTTTGGAAATTACCAGTATATGTATTTCTGTCACGCAGGCAGGCAGGCTAGCTCTCTTGTGTTCTAAACGTGGTCAAATAATAAATATTCCTCCCAAAAAAGGGCCAGCAACTCATTGCCACCGAATACGTACTGCCGTTCCATATTTGCTCAAACCCATATTGAGGTGCTAATTAGATTTGGATTTGTTGTTTGATATCTTATCAATCGAGGTAATGCAATCTCAATGTATTCAGTGATTGATACCGAGACTGGGCTAAATATATTGTCAATCGAGGGTTGTATTGTCTTTTCATATTGTCTTTTGAGTTATATCTCCAACTTAAAATCTCAATTTAAAGAGAGTTGCTATTTTACCCCGCCTTCATTAGACGGGGTCTGTAAGATAAGATACGGGGCGCAGAATAGTACTTCTACTCGGCTAACCAGAGGGTCGGCCCATCTTAGCTGGCCCATTTGGCCCGTTTCTCCCAAAATTCAAAATTCTGAACGCGCTCATCTCAAAATCGATCTCCGTCGTCGATCAGAAAACGCCACCATCCTCTCTCAGTCTCTCTTAAGAATTGATCGACTGGATTTCGATTCTCGAAGAAGAAAAATGGGGACGATGGAGAAGCTGTTTGTGCAGATCTTCGAGAGGAAGAAGTGGATCGTCGACCAAGTCAAACACCAGACTCTTCTCTTCGATCAACAACTCGCCTCTAAATGTCTTCTCCACGGAATTGCACCTCCTTCTTGGCTCTCTTCCTCTGCCCCTAATGGTAATTTTACTTTCTCACTCTCTCTCTTCTTCAATCCCTTCAATTTATTGCTGCTGCTTTGGAATTTCGATTTATTGATAGATTTTCTTTATTTGCGGCCTATTGTATCTTCATTCTATGTTTGTTTTAAATCTAACGTTAGAAACTTTTGTTTTATTTGCACATTTGTAAAATTTCAATTAATTTTGCCTCGTAAAATTAATAATTAGTAGTCGGATCATTTTGGCTGCTGAAAACGAGAATTTATGCATATGAGTTTTGAATTTTGGATGTAGAAATTTCAAAGGCATCGTATAGGTGGCATTGAGAAAGTGAAAGCTTGCTTTAATTTGTGTTTGATGAAGCAAATAACTCAACATAAAAAGAAGCGGTTTCTTGAAATTTGGATTCTGTTCAGTGCATTAAGCTTCTGGTTTTAAAGAGTTCTTCTTAGATTAATTTCAGCCAAAACAGTACTAGCTGATCCCTTTTGATAGATGACGTTAGAAACATCATGAAATTTAAGCTGATCAAAATCGAAATTGGTGATGACAAACAACATTGAAGAGCTTGATCTGCAAGGTCATAGGACCCAAAACCACTTTGATTTTTACATCATTACGTGTCTCTTGCACTTTTGTGATCAGTGGGCAATTTTAACAACCTGCGTTCATTTTATAATTGTTTTCTTTTTTTTTTCCTTTTTGTATGTTGCTGCAGAGTTGAATAAGGAGGAACTCATTTCTGGACTCTTATTCCCATGCCCACCACTGGCAGTTCCCTATTCTAGCAATTACTCTTCACTCTACAACAAGCCTATTGTGACAGCTGATAAAGGGGATCTACCTGATAGTATTTTCACAGAAATTCGTACTTCAAATAAAGATTTTGATATAGGAGACCGATTTTCTGTTTCACCTCAGCTTCCTGCTAATGATGTTGGCGGTGCCTCAAATAGTGTTCAGAGGCCGGATTCCAGTGCTGCTATGTCTCCTCTGGACCAGGGAATTGAAAGACTGTCAGATGTGTCTCCTGAGCCATCTCATCCAATCGAAAACTTTCAAAGATCCAAGTCAAGGCAAAAAGCTTTGGAGCTTCGGAACAGTGCAAAATCAGCTAAGAGTAATTTATGTGATAAGAATAATGCTATTGTTTTGGCTGGTGGAATTACAGGTTCTGAGATTGCTACCCTACAGCATGATCATGTTCAACAGCTGGAATTGGTTGAATCTGTTGATGTTAGAAAGGAAAGCTGTGAGGCAGAAGAGGCAAAACAAGGCGAATTCCATGGCAAGGAAAATGGTATGGCTTTTGCAATTGTTTTATGTTGTGAGTTTTTATCCTCAAATGTCTTTTTAATGGTTTGGTCATCATTTAACAATATTTTTCTTGCTTTTGAAATAACAGTTTCTATTTATTGTTTCTCTTGAAAGCAAGACATGGAAATTTTTAACATGCTAATGAAGCAGTACATTGGTGATTGCATGTTTAATTCTTATTCAAAACACATGGCATAGAAGTTGAAGACTTTTTCCATTTTATGTTTTAGTACGTTGTAACATTTGAAATTTCTAGTTTGTTTTGATGCCAACAATGATGCATAAATTCAAGAACTTGTTGGGCATGGCTCAGAAGACCCAACCTACTATAAGTGGCACCACTGCATGTCTCCATCCCCCCATATAAGTGGTAAAATATTTATCCCCTAGCTTTCTCTAACAATCTTCAGTTTCATTGCAGAGTCACATGTGGAGGAGCTTATTGCACCCCTACTCCCCGGTCTGCAACCTCCTATTTCTTATTCCAGCAGTGACTGTGTTCCCTACAGTAAACCTGCTGTTATATCTGAAAAGGAAGAGTTACCTGATGCTTCAGAAAACATAGAACTTCTTGCTTGGAGAGAAGGGCTGTCTTATTTGCAGCAACAGTTTCCAGTCAATGATACTGGATGTGACTCAAATGGTGTGTTCAAGATGTCTTCTGGTGCTACATCTCCACAGGATCAGAGAAATTCAGGAATTGCAGATATTGACCCTGAGCCAATAAAATCATTGGCAACGGTTCAAAGATCAAAATCAAGGCAACGAGCTCTAGCGGTTCGTAATAGTGCAAAAGCAGCTAAGAGCTGTTTATCACTTGGGAACGATATTTGTGTACATTCTAGTGTGGTTACTGGGTCTGGGATTGCTTCACTACAGTCTGACCGAATTCATGAGTCAGAATTGGTCAAAACTGCTGATTTTGATAATGAAAGCTGTGAGGTGGTAAGAGCAAAAGTAGACGATTTCCAGGGCAAGGAAAAGAGTAGCAATATTTATTATGGCAGGATTACAAGATCTCGAAGTTCTGTTGGGCAACGTAGCTCTATGAGAGAGTTCTTACATGCGGATAGCCTTGCCTATGCTGGGAGATCTAGCAGGTATGACAACAAGGTAGGTTGTCTAGAATCAAGGGAACAGAAAATTGAACAGAATTCCGCTTCTTTGGGTAGAGGTTTTGGCTCTGGCATCATGGGTTCATCGCCTCAGCTAAAGCAAAGGAAGGTTGGAGGTAAATTAACTGATGCCGTGTCTGCTTCTCCAAGCTTCAGGGTAAAGCCATATCTATACATATACAATCATTTTAGTCGTGAAGGTAACTTAGTGTCTGATTTAAAATGTCAGTATTTTTGTTTATCTCAGGAGGATGACGTTAAGAAATCAAATGTCAACAGAAGTCCAGTTGACAAAATGGATAATGTGGAGCAGCACATGACTGAAGGATCCAAATCATCAGCTGTTGAGATTTCTTCCTTACAGTCTAACCAAATTCATGAATCAGAATTGGTAAAAACTACTGATTTTGATAATGAAGGCTGTGAGGTGGAAGGAGCAAAAGTATATGATATCCCTAGAGAGGAAAAGCTTTGCAATATTTTTTCCCGTAGGATTACAAGATCTCGAAGCTCTGTTCAACCTAGCTCTATGAGGGAGTCCTCACATGCTGGTAGCCTTGCATATGCTGGGAGATCTAGTAAGGATGACTACATTGTATGTTTGCCTGGATCAGGTGAACAGCAGATTGAAGAGAATTTTGCTTCCTTAGGAAGGGGTGTTGGATCAGGCATGGTGAGTTCAACACCTCAGCACAAGAAAATAATGGTTGGAGGTAAACTAACAGATGCAGTGCCTGCTTCCCGAAGCTTGAGGGTAAAGTCGTATCTATATATTTTACAATCATTCTAGTTATGAAGATAACTTATGGTCTGTACTAAAATATCAGTAATTTTTTTTTTCTCAGGGGGATAAAGTTGTGCAATCAAATGTCAACAGAAGTCCAAATGACAAAGTGGATAACATGAAACAGCACATGACTGAAGGATCTAAATCATCTGCTGTTGGTATTTCCTCTCTACAGTCTGACCAAATTCACAAATCGGACTCGGTGAAAAGTACTAATTTTGATAATGAAGGCTGTGAGGTGGAAGGAACAAAAGTATGCGACTTCCAGAGCAAGCAAAAGAGTAGCAATATTTATGCTGGCAGGATTACGAGATCTCGAACCTCAGTTCGACAACCTAGTTCTGGGAGAGAGTCCTCACATGCGGGCAGCCTTGCATATGCTGGGAGATGTAGTAGGGATGACAACAACATTTGTTGTCCTCAATCAAGTGAACAGCAGATTGAAGAGAATTCTGCTCTCCTTGAAACTGGTTTTGGCTCTAGTATGGTGGGTTCATCGCCTCAGCTCAGTCCAAGAAAGGTTGGCGGTGAACTAACTGATGCTGTGTGTGCTTCTCCAAGCTTGAGGGTAAAGTCATATCTATATATATATATATATATATGAAATCATTTCAGCTATGAACATAACTTAGGGTATGATCTAAAATGTCCATACTTTTGTTTATCTTAGGAGGATGATGTTGTGCAATCAAATGCCAATAGAAGTCCAATTGACAGAATGGATCATGTGGAACAGCACGTGACTGAAGGATCTGCATCATCTCCTGTTAGTATTTCTTCCTTACAACCTGAACCTCTTCATGAGTTTGAAGCGATCAAGCCTGCTGAGACCTACTACAAAATCTGTGCGGTAAAAGAAGCAAACATGGGTGATTCCCAAAGCAAGGAAAAAGGTAGCAATGCTTATTGTGGAAGGATTACAAGATTTCAAACTTCTAGTCAACAAGCCAGTTCTACAAGGGACTCCTTGAATATTAGCAACCGTGCAGAATATTCATGGCCTCAACATAAGAGAAGAAAAGTTGAAGTTCAACTCAACGACTCCCTGCCTGCTTCACCAAACTTGATGGTAAAGCCACTTTGTCTATTCACTAGAATTTTATGAGATAAAAATGGTGTAGAAGATGAAATAAAGCCTATTTGAAATATCAACACTTTCTATATCCCAAGAAGAGGGTGTTGCACAATCAGGTGTAAACAATATCCCAATTGTTGAAATGGATCAAAATGGGGGTTGTAATATGAAGGGGAATCTCAATCTTCCCCTAAGCAGCTAGTTGAAGGGGAACTTGATTCCTGTTGCATTTAAAGCCATTTAGGTCACATGATATGTTCCTTCAATGGTCACAAAGATTTATGAGAAATATATTAAGGCAAATCTATTTAACATATATACCTAGAAATGTTTGCTAAATTTAATCTGCTTTTTATTACTAACACAGGAAATTTTAAACAATGAAATATTTTGCTCTTCGGTAAATAGCATCTCTTGGTAATAAAAAGATTAAATTTCCATAAATTCACATTTTCAATTAAGATTGCACTTTTTTCGATGAATTAAAACATGATATCAATGTGATTTGTCCTCTTTTTAACTCATAGCCTTAAATGTGCATTGTGTGAGTGACAGATGGGGTTTAGTTGTGCATTCCCATTGAATGGTTCATAAGAGGAAGAGGTTGTAAACCTTTGTTGTTCTGCAATATACAATTACCTGGGGGCTACATGCTGGTTAATAGTATAGACGTCATCAATGTTATTCTTTATTCATTTTATTGCAATGGTGCTTGTGGGGCTAGAACATGTTTTCCACAGATTACATCTGTTCTGCGTTCTGCTTGTGTTGGAGCTCTTTTGATGCAGAACGTCTATTTATCTCTGTGACTGACAGGATAAACTGAGTACCAAGGAGAGGGACAGAAGTGAAAAAAGTAACTCTCTCGCATTTGTACAGGAAGAGTCAGAAATGGCCTTAATTTCAAGTTTCACCGATCAGGCTACTGGAGATTCTAAAGATTGTTCAGATGTGGAAGCAGGAGAGGGAAATACAAGTGCTATCCTTGATCCAAGTAAGCAGTGTGCTGCGGGAGGAAATGAACTTGAACCAGGAAATACAGAACACTCTAGTTTTTCTGAAAGAGCCATGCAGGAAAGGAAATGTTCGCGGGGGGGAAATGGAAAATCTTCACTTGGCTCTCCTCACAGACATTCGGTGGGTTTGACTGGTGCAGGTCAGATTATGCCTGAATTTGAGGGGTTCATTATGGAAACAGATAATGAACATTCGCACATAGCTGGAGAGGGCATTAGCTTTGACAAAATGGACCTTCCACAAACTACAATAGAACGTGCTAGTGTGTTGGAGCAGCTTTGCAAATCAGCTTGCATGGATACCCCATTATCCCATTTTTCGACTACCTATAAGTTGCACAGAGAACCAAATCTGTACCAGTCCGTTCCAAATGGACTTTTAGAATGCATTGACCTGAGGAGCGAGCCTTCAATAAATGATGATATATGCAAGCAACTTAAGGCCAGTTATAGTTGCTTTAACGAGGTAGCCAACCAGGCTTTTCAGGGAAGGTCTTACTCTGATTGCTTGCCATTTTCTAGTTCTCAGCCTGCCTGGGATAGGAAACCTTTTGGATCACCCGATGGAAAATTTTGGGATAGAATCATATCAAACTCTGCAAGTTCAAAGAAGCGAAGCAGCTTAAATCCAGAGCTTCCCTGCATTAGTGAAGAAAATGAGACCACAGATGAGGTGACCGATACATTTCGAGAAGGCATCAGTTCAGAAGTTGCATCACCAGCTCGGGAACTCTATGACAGAACAACATCGAACTCTTCAAGTTTGGAGAATCAAGGTAACCTAAATCCAGAGCTTCCCTTCATTAGTGAAGAAAATGAGAAAACAGAGGAGGTCGCCAATGTTTATCAAGAAGGTGTCAGTTCACAACTGGTGCCTTCCTCAGTCAAAAGAGAACCTCTTGCTGACATCACCGAGAATCCGAACATTCCTGCATCTGAAACAAATGAAGGAATATTTGCCACTAGAAATAGTCATGAATCTATAATTTCAGAAAACAGTTTCACCGAGACTTGTAATAGGGCAAAGCAGAAGTTTGGACACCATACCAGCAAAAGGAAAAGACATACAAGTAAGGCAAAAATGAGCCATAGTGTAGCACTAGGGGAAAATGGTGTAAATACTGTGAGTGAATCAGTTCGTAATAGGTTCAGTAATGCAAAATTATCCAGAAAACCCAGCTTGAGAAAAGGAGGCCCGAGTTTTGCAGACAGGGAAACTAAGCATAATAACATTGTATCCAACGTCACTTCCTTTATTCCACTTGTTAAACAAAAACAAGCAGCAGCAATTATTACAGGTAATTTATCATACTTTTCTCCTGATGACACATTCCTATTGTTAAGGTTTATTTCAGCAATATTGTGATTTTGCAATACACTAGATAATATATAATTATCAAATTTAATTCACTGGACTGCAAACTCTAGCTCGGTGGATATATCTTTGGTTTTTCCCCAAATGGTATTCTAGTTTGCTTTAGAACTAATTTTTGATTGCTTTAATGAATCTGAAGACTGTAAGTTGTGTAATGGTTTGAGATCTTGGTGCACAAACTATATGAATGTTGTTGTGACAAGACTGTTACTTGTTATCTGATTGAATGACCATGTACGTCTGCTCTGCATTTTGGGGTTTTTTTTCTCTTCACCTGGTTGGCTTGTTATCTGATTTTAAAATTTTTCTGTCCTCTATTTAGGGAAGAGGAGTGTTAAAGTGAAGGCACTAGAAGCAGCTGAGGCTGCAAAACGTCTTGCACAGGAGAAAGAGAATGAACGAATGATGAAGAAGGAAGCCTTGAAACTTGAGCGAGCAAGACTGGAGCAAGAAAATCTGAAGCAACTGGAGCTGCAAAAGAAAAAGAAAGAAGAAGAAAGAAAGAAGAAAGAGGCTGATATGGCTGAAAGAAAGAGACAAAGGGAAGAAGAAGAAAGGAAGGAGAAGGAACGAAAAAGAAAGCGTGTTGTGGAAGCTAGGAAGCAGCAGCAAGAAAATGAGGAAAAGTTATGTGCGAAGAAAGAGAAAGAAGTAAAATATGTTGCCATAGTACGTTCACTTATGTGGCAAAGTTCTTCAATTCCTTCATACTTGATATTTTAGGAATAAGATTAATTTTTGGTGTCTTCCACAGGATGAGCAATTAAATGTGACGAAGGTATCTAAAAACAAAACAGTGAGAGATAATAAAAGGGAAAAGGAACTTGGAGATGAAAATCTCAGAAAGATGCTGAAGGCAGAATGTAAGGCGACTGTGGTTTCAACAAGTGATGCCAGAGAAACAAACATTGTCCTTGAAGTTTGTGATGCTTCAACCAATTGTTGGGACAATTTAAAGGTAAAATATCTATTACAATCATTTTCATCAGAAATTTTTTTAAGTGAAGTCTTTCATACTATCTCAGAGAGTAAGAGTTACATCTAACTCTAAGGTGCAACATAGATAGAGTGCTATGCTGTTTCTTCTTTTCCTTCCAAAGTCTTAGAGCTGCCTTTGATGTTGAGTCCTAATTTGCTAAAAAGTAATGCTAACCATCTTTGCCACTGGGCTCACTTGATTCATTGAATCACTGTTGGTTAGCAAAAAGTGATGATCACTTCTATTGAGCTTGAATAATGAAATCTCCAACTTTTGCTTAGCACCTTTTCTTTCTGCTAATTGCAAGGAAAATTTTGTGTCATCATAGGAGAAAGGGTTTTTTTTTATATAGTCATTTACTAGACCAGTGATAGGCTAATGAAATTAGAACCTTATTGAAGAATATTTTACTTATCAAAGCCATTGATAAATATTTTGCATTACAGACTCATGTTGAGACTACATTTTTTTTTTTCCTCTAGGCAACGAGCCATTTAAACAAAGTAGCCGAAAATGACAATGTTGGTACCAACCAAAATCAAGAACCTTCATATGATATATCTCCATATAAAGGTTCAGATGAAGAAGAAGAAGAAGAAGAGGATGAAAGACTGAATACTAAATTTGTTCCTTCGTGGGCCAGGTGTGTAACTCTGGTTTGTAGTCTATAGTTAAGTATTGTATTCAAATTTTAGAGCAGATGAAGCTAAGTTAAAGATTGTGCATGCAACCTGCCTCTTTGTTTTTGGGTCTTATATGCATGTGTCCTCACAGCCCTGTATTGATGTTAGTTTGGCAAAGGCCTTTTCTGCTATTAGGATGAGTGTCCTTGATGAGATGTTTATGCATGGATATTTGTGGGAACAATTAAAATGCTTGCCTTTGATGATGTACCTCTCCCTGTAATTAAACCTCATAATCTTTGCCGTCTTTCTGCAGTAAAAGTGCCCTGGCTCTGGTGATTTCATCCCAGGAAAGTGCAAACCCAGAAGTGATTTTCCCCCCGGAAAGTTTTTGCAGCATATCTGCAGGTAGTGCTCATACATCCTCTAAAGCAATAGACCTTATCCGCATATTGCTGGATTAAGCAAGAAAAATTTCACTTCTTTTTGTAGTTCTCCTGCCTCGGAAACAGCAGCTAAAATAGGAAGCCATGACATGATCAGATTGTTTTGATTCATATGCATAATGTTCATTCAATTGAGACAAGCGCTTTTTGTCTTGAGGTATGCTTTTCCCAATGGAATGTCTCAAAAGCACCTATCATTGTCATTGAATATGCACTCAATTTCACCTTTTATTTTTCATGAGGCAGATTTTGTAGCAACAATTTGGGAGGAGTTAAGGAGCAGGTAATTTCTTTTCAGCTCATTGTTACCTGAAAATTACAGAGCTGCAAATGATGTACATGCATACTTTATATCATTTCTTGATGAGATATTTGTTAATTCAACACAGTTAACAAGCTCCTGAAACAGATGGAACATGTCTGACAAAAATTATTCTCTCTTAATTCCTAATCCAATTTCCTGATCCGTTGTGAACCTCTTACTTGTCTGTAATAGCTTCTACTCTTCCCTTAATCTGTAGAATTCCTTTCAGCTTTGCAATGTTAGCAAGCAGAATGAATTTAGCTTACATAAATTTGTGAAAAGGAATGGCATCTTTTTCTAATAATTTAGCCTTAGTAATGGCTATAATTCCCCTGCTTGAATTATTTGAATTTGGACCGACCTACGCCCCCACTCATGACCTCTTATCCTTGGTCCATTACTGAATTCTCTAGCAGTCAGTAACATTGCCAGTGGCCCTCAATCCAAAGTCCACTTCGCAGAATAACTTTCTAAATTCTATGTTCTATGTTGCTGATTAGATTCCAAATCAATAAACCAAAGCATGGGCTGTATCAAAAATGCAATTAAAGTACAGTTTGTGAGTTTTAAGTGCCCTAAAGTTCTGACCACATGGGCTGTATGACCCTTCCATTTCTCTATGTCATTTTAATTTTGTGTTGAAGCTGAGGCATTATTAACAGTTACTGGGGAGTGGGCCATTGTGAACGTGGCTCCTTGTAGCAGCAAAATTTGAAGGGAGCAGAAAGAGACCAAATCACCTAAAAAAGGGTCAGTTTTAAATATTGCATTCCAATAAAAAAGGTCCAAAAATGTGACCCAGGTCATCTGATGCACCCGATCCTTTTTTTGGTCAAATACCCAAATTCTTGAGTCGGTCCAATCAAGATTTATGTGAAAACCCTCCATGCGCTGTCGTTTACGTTTCGTTTTTCTAGTTCTTGATTAATGGTAACCGTCAATAGACTGATCAAGTGTTAACTGTTTAAACCCCATTTTCCCACCCCGAAGATTCCCACCATCACATTCTCTCTCAGTGTCTCTGATGTATTCACTCTTCAAGGACTCTTGGTCTTATCTTCTTGATCAGCTCTAGTACTAAAATCTCTCCATTCTTGAGAAAATAAAAGAAAGGAAGGAGAACCCAGTTTGTTCTTCATCACTTTCATCTAGATTTTACAACAGAAACAATGCCTTCAAGAAAGCTACTCATTTTCTTCTTCCTCTTCTTCAACTTTTCTATCGCCTTTGCGAAAAATGTTAGATTCAGTTTCACTTCTTTCAATCTCTGTAACATCACTCTCTTGGCCGACTCTTATCTTCGAAATGGTGTTATAGGCCCTTACAAGAGAGCTCGGTGTCCCTTCTTCAAGCTCTGGCAGCTTAATTTACAACAACCCAGTTCCATTTTTTGACCAAGAAACCAATACCGCAGCATCTTTCAACACACAGTTCTCTTTTTCCATCAGTAATGTGAATCCTAGCTCTTTAGGTGACGGTTTAGCCTTTTTTATTTCTCCTAATACAAAGCTTGATCCTCTTTTTAATGGTCCAGATAACCATATTGGTTTTGATATTGAGGGTCTTGACTCAATCAAGACTGCTGATCCAATCTCTCGAGGGATTGATCTAAAGAGTGGGAATTTGATCACGGCTTGGATTTATTACAAGAATGATTTGAAAGTCTTTAAAGTTTTTCGAGTTTGAAGCCTGAAAAGCCAGTGTTAACTGTGAATATTGACAACGCTAAAAAGCCTGAAAAGCCGTAGTTCAATCAACTAACAAGTTTCTTTGGATTCACAGCACAGTTGAAGAGCAACAACCAACATCAATTGCAGCTCTTCATAGTTCTCATCAAGATTCTTGTCGAAGCTCAGTTATATTTCCAGCAGAAAGAGTCTTAAAATTTAATGCCTTTAGGCTTTTACACAATAATAATATGCAATTATTATACATAGCTGGAAAATAATAATTAATTGTTGTTTGAGATTAAATACAAATGATTATCTCTGATATAATCGATCACTTCATCTGTAGTCAGATATTTTATTGACAACCCTCTTGAAATGCAGTCTCTGTAATTCAAGAAAAAATAAAATCATATAACCCTTTAGCGTTCATTACGTTTGAGTCAGTACTAGTATATGGATAGCCAAGAATGGAAGCCGCTCTCACCTTACTCTTGTTGAACTAATTTGATTTGGTACAAGCTCATCCACAACCTTGATGTTTCCCTGAAAGCAAACATGTGGAGACTGGAATATTAGTATTGTAAAATGGGTCATCATGCAATTGGCAGTAAACCAATTACACCTTTCTATACAAAATTTTCACTTTTCTTTTCAAACTTCATATTGAATTCAAGAATTTTGACCAAAATTTCGAGCTTGGTGTGGTCAATTCCCTTGACATGCAGAATTTGTATGACTAAGACCAGAATACTACTTGAGACCAATAAACAAAAGTCTAAACTCTTACCAGAAAGTAAATCAACTAACGTGGTAGCATATCAAAAAGCCTACTTACCCTGTTTTCATTCAGGATTTCATTGTCTGCTATGATTTTCTCAACATCTTGACCCTCTCTGCGTATACAGACCACACCATAATCACTGCATATGGCCCTAACCTGAAAAAACAATGACACGTCTTACTGATGAGATTAGCTGCAAGAACAAATATATATGAAAAAACTTCTAATCCCATCTATGTATCAAGAGGTCCAACTACTCTCTCTTGCAGTAAAAATGTTAAAGAATGCACTTTTCAACTCTTAAATACAGTGTTCAATGGACATCAAAAAACCTCTAACTGCAAAAACTTTTATCAAATAATGAATAAACTTTCACTTTCATATGAATTAGTATCCTTACTGAACCATTAATCTTAAGCACCTATAGCCTATAAACCAAGATCTCGAACAATTAAATACCTGCTCAGGAATCCAAAATCCATGAATGCAAAAGGATTGGAGTAAATCAGAACCACAGACAAGCATGACCTTGAAGGACTCTACAAGAACCAAATAAAATACATATAAACAAGATAATAATGCCATGACAACTCAGAACTCGGAAAGAAATTCATGCAACTCAATTGCTCATGTGCAGAGCAAGGGGAAAAAAATTAAAGAAATTCTGCATCTTACCCCTGGATAGCAGCCCAGCCTCACTCAAAAAGTTCTTGATTCTAGACAAAACAGTCAAAGTGCGCTGATAGCTATCCTGATTTGCCTGTGAAACATCTCCAAAACTTTAATACTTATGTAAATTTCAGAACCTTGAAGAGATCAAAAACAAATTATTAACAAGAACAATAAATCAAAATAGAGAAAGATAATACTACAAGACCAGTGACATAAATATCACGAATTTGCACAATGAAGTGAGAGAGCAACAAAGAGAGAATAAAGCACCTCCCATGGATCAACCATTATGAAGTCAGAACTTTTGCAGGCAAGATCACACAATTTTATACGATGCTCAGCAGATATAAGGCCCTGTATCATGTTGCTGATTCATTAAACCATGTTACGTATGCCATAGAATTAGGAACAGAGCCAATTAAGATACTCAAAGTAATGCAATGCAACAACTATTAGCCATGATCAGAAATAAGATTTATTGATTATCAACATCCTAGTAACTTGAGTATAATATTAACTACTCCAAGGACGAATAAATCATCTATTTACAACAGTGTTGCTAAACATATCCTCACAGAACTCCTACTGCAGAAGGTACAATTGTTAATCCACCTACAATGGACGCAATCTTCACAATAGAAGACATTTATCTCTACTTGTATGCCCATCAATATGCTCCAGGAAAAAGATGCATACCTTTTTCTTGTATGCATCATTAACGGGTGACATATAGCCTCCAATAACACAATAGCCCTCCAAATTCATTGCATCTCTCGCCAACTCTGGGCATAGAAGTGGAGTGATTATTCAAATGATATACAACATACCAACATGATCCAAGCATAACAGAGGGCAAATGAAATGGGTGCAGATGAAAATTTAAGGATAAGTGAAAAAACTCACCAAACATACGTAAATGCATAAAAGTAGGAGGATTGAAACTTCCAGTCGCAACTAAAACAACATAAGTCTTGCCCCTGATTACAGATAATGATAAATACGATGATTTCAATACATAAGCAACATACAAAATGATTAAGTTCAGAATTAGTAATAACATATAAAAATGATAGTTTGTTGATGCATAACTAACCGGGTTATTGATTCTGGGGATATTTTATCCAGTGGCAATGGAACGTCCATGGCACCTAAAAGAACAACAGTTTATACAATGAAAAAAAAAAATCTTTAACACGGGTTTCTCCTAGAATTGGATTGAATTTTGTTATAATCAGCGTACCGAGATTCAAAGTTTATTGCAATGCTTGGTGGGAGCAGAAAGCAGGAGTGAAAAACCTTTTAAACGAGCTTCAAATCAGTAGCCAGCAGCTGAAAACCAAAAGAAAAATCAAAACATCTAATAAATTGCGGATACGAATGAATTTGAATCAAATCAACAACACCTGGGGACTTTTCTAATGGAGATTGGCGTGAAATGCAAGGTGCTTGAGAAGACGGTATATTATCATATAACCCCCTAGAGTTGAGCAAATCTTCAAATTCGTGAAGACAATAAAAACTGTAAACACTTGCCTCCCCGTACGGCCTCACTCCGTTCATGAGACTTGGAACACATTCATAAAACATAATATTTATAAGCGATATCTCCCACAAAAATCACATTTTAATATTGTTAACGTATAATTTATGAAAAAAAATATCAATTTAAAAAAACCATTTATAATTTCAATAAATGTTAAAATATTATAAAAAACTAAATAAAAAATTTTATTTACAACACCCATCTCTTTGTATAGAAAGAGATAAAATTATAAGATGTAAAATCAAATTGGTAAATATCGTATTAATATTATACATTTAGTAATGATTAGTAATAAATTAATTGTGTTTACTTTTAAATTAGATAATCATTATTTTATTTTAATTCATTAAAAATAATAATAGAGGAATGAGAAAATCCAGTATGAATAAAACCTAAACTAGTTTTTGTTCTCGTGCATGATATAAATTTAAATTTTTTTAAAATTTTTTAAGAATTTTAAGTAAGTTAATAAAGTGTGATTTTTTTAATTTAAATTAAAAAAACAAGTTCAATTTTGAGCCGTTCTTCAAAATTTTGCATTAATTGATAATTTCAAAATACAATAAATTAAGGGTATGGATGAGTTCCGAGTCAATCTAGAGTTTTGTGGAAATGGACTGGTCAGTTCAATTGTTGAACCGAAATCGATTAATTTCGGTTCGGTTCTGATATTAGAAAGTAAAAAACTGATTTATTTCGATTCAATTTTGAAAAATACATGCACGCTTACCATTGAAGCCTATGCTTCTAAATACATATATTACTGATCATATTTGTTAATATACAAAAACTTAACAAATTATTTAATTAATAAAAAATATTTTAAAATTTTTTATTAAAATTATAAAAAATTAACTTAATTATTTTTAAATAAATAAATTTATTAAAAACTATTGTTGAAATCTATTATTAAATTATTATAAATGTAACTTTTATATAAAATATGTTTATATTTAATTTAATTAACAATTTATTTAAAAAAAATTTAGCCATTGATCTACGCAAAAAAAATTAATTAATGTGTATATAATATATATTAAATTTTAATTTATTATATTATTTATAT
>CP135553.1:2294387-2393033 GCA_032402905.1 Khaya senegalensis | reverse complement strand
ATTTATTATATATTAATTTTCTTTAGTAATTTTTTGTTCATTCAAATTTTTATTCATATATTTTACTACATATATAATTTAATATTATTAATTTTATTTTTAAAAATTTTTTTATCTAATTAAATTTATAGTTTAAGTGAATAATAATAATATTATATTTAAATAAATTTTAAAAATTTTATAATATAAAATTTATTAAAAATATTTATTAAAAAATAATTAATAAATAGAATATCATATTTAAGAATCAAAATCGAAACAAAATCGAATTAGAACCGAAAAATATAAGTACCTTATTGAATAGGATAGATTTTGATTCTAAATTTTAAGAATTTATTTTATTTAATATAAATTTTGATTTTAAATAAAATTGTAATCAAATCTATAAATGTTTGCCCCTACAGTAAGTAAAGAAGCAAAATAAATAATCATTCCAATACTCTGAAATTGAATTATCAAAACTAAACTCCATTTTGCTCGTTCGTTTGAACTGAGCAAATGACTCAAACCCAGCCAGATTAGCTTGGGCGAAGGGGTCCACCACCGTTTTTAAAGCACCCGCCTAATGATGGATGGCGAAATCCTTGCTGGGGACCTTGTTGAAAGCAGGCCCACAAGGCCCGGACATAGCAATCGGCCCTTGGCACACAGAACCACGTTTCAGCATGGGCTCCTTGTGCGAGGAAGCACGCTCGCTCTCATTCCCATGGTATCGGCTCGGGAAGAGGGAAAGAGGCTCCGCGTAATTATCAAAGCCCAATTTTCCCATGGCCCAAATGACGTCCTCCGCGGTGATCGTCTAACGCTGCTTGTGATGGCAGCGGTGGTTGGCTTCGCCGGTGATGAAGCTGATGTACTCTGAGACGCATTCTTGGACGATCTCCTTGTCGTCGTCGGAGATTTTGGCATGCGGCTGGAGAATCGGGCGCATTATGCGTGTCACGTGGGCAGTTGGCATGTACTGGTCTTGCTCCCGTAAAATGCACGGCGGCGGCAGTGGTGGCTGGGGGACATGCTGTTGCTCATTTAGATTATTGTTGCTATTTTCGATGATGTTATTGAGGTCAACGGTGGCGTTCAGGGCGGCGGAGTCGTTCCTTGGATGAATGGTCAGAGGTTGGAACCGGATAAAATATGTGAGACCAATTTTCTTTTACATCTGCATGGTTTATGTGGCAACTATGAGGCCAGGCCTGAGAAGAATGGCATCAAAGCAGGGTTGGGTTGGGCTGAGCCCAAAAGCTGAGAACAACCGATATTGCCGAAATCAGGTTCAAAGATTAAAGTAATTGTCTATCTGATCTCATTTACACGACAGAAACTGGGCATTTCGATTGGAAAAGAAGAGATCGATGAAGAAGAATAACGTTTGCATGCATATAAAAAAACAATACAGGAATACCCAGGAACGAGTTTAACCATGCTTCTTATTGGTTTATTAGGATTACAACATGAAACAACACTCTACGGGTGCTTTTTAAGTACCAAACAGAAAAATAATTATATATTTTAATCAAATACCTTGCTCAATTGAATGTTAGAAGCACTGCGAAAAGCAGCTTAAGAAGAAAGCACTTGGGAAGGTAGATATGGGGGACAGCAAGAAATTTAAGTATGCGTTAATCACTAACATGTACATTGAATAGAAGATAGTAACAAACAGCTCTTCACAAACGACTTCTATGGAACATTTATGCATTCAGAATCCATTGGCCGCTATCCTACCCACCATAGCTGGGATGGGATGACTGAGTGTTACATCTAACAAAATTCACTCAGTAGTCAGTCCAAATGTGCAGAGGGTTTCATTCATTCGGATCAACAATGAGATATGTACAAATCAAAAACCCATCCTTTATGCTCTTGATTTTCGCTTACGACTATTTGATCGCTTCCTTGATGTTTCAGTACCATTCTCACTTTCCTTTGGCCATTTTAGATCACCATTACTCAGGGAATGAGATTCGAAAGATTTTATGTTGGTTACTATGGCATAGACAGTAACCTCGCTTTTGGGGGATGAAAAGGCCTTCCTCTCAATAACTGCATTCTGCCCACAGCGGAAATCTTGAATTGCAGTCTCTCTTAGCTTTTGGAATATGGCATCCTTTTCAAGTTCAAAACACTTGGTCGCAACCTGCAGAGTGATCTAATGTGATTTTCTCAGGCTTCCATTCAGATACTAGCTGCTATTTCTTTGGTCCTAACAAGGATAAATATGAATGATCAAAGATTAAGTATGGTATCTCTTCTCACCTTAAAATCAAAAGGGATATCAATTTGCATGCAAGGACATCCACAACCATCACTAAAGTTGAGTTTCAACACAATGTCAAATGCTTCATTTGTAATAGTTCTCCTGGTTGGCATAGAGAAAATGCAAGGATAAGAAGAAGTTTGAATAAGTTATGTGTGCCACAACATCTAACCATATGTTCTTTAGAAAAGTAAAGCTTGTAATTGAGTTGTGTAAGCTCCACATTCTGAGCTCAGTCGAATCAACCGTATTCTCTTCATACATGCTAAGCAATTTGCAAAAATCCATTTTGAAGAGAGACTACAAATTTTCAAAGAGACTGATCATAGCAGCTCAGTAAAAATATGCAAGTGGTTTGAGGGAGATGTACTTATGAATTGAAGCCATATTTGACACAAGCTAATATTGACTAAAGTTTTCTGATTTTGATCAATTATCTCAATAAAATTAGACACCTTCCATGCAATTTATTTATGGAAAATAAATCACCATGTTGCAACTTACCTGAGAAACCATCACTCCAAAACAATAGGATTAGAGTTACCTTTTCAACTGAAATGGCTGCTTCTGTACACTAGCTTCTTTGTATTTTTGCTTGTCCGAGAAGGAAATCTGGAACGCAGACAAAGCAGAAAGTTGAAGAATAGGTTAGATGATAAAAACACAAGAATTAGCTATTGCAGTCTCTCCTTGAAACAGGCATAGCAACCAATATAATGAACAGTGTAAACAGTTTAACATGCAGTCTAATTAACATTTAGAATCAATTTGCTTGCATGCGAACAGAAAGATTAGCTCATTACTTTTTTATAACAGCAATCCACTGAAAACAAACCGAAGCCCCATATATAGAATAACTATGTGTAAGAGTCATGCCCATCAAATCTTGTGATTCTTGTTGAGAGCAAACCAAAATAACTTGTAAATGAGAACACAAGCCTGCAACCCCAAACTGCAGCACCTGATAACTAAAGTCCACTGAGGACTAACTTTTGGAAAAAGAATACAGTTGTTGACTGATTGAAAGGACTTTGGACAGTGCTTTTAAGAGAAAATGAGCAGAATGGAGAGGCAAAAAAAATTCACCTCAACTGACTTGATAAATGGCAATGGTGCAGTTTGTCCATGTACGCTTGCTATCCGAAGAGTCCAGTTCACAAATTTTTTATCTGTAACAAGCATAAATACACCATGTGAGAAAGCCATAAGCCAAAGTCACAGTTGCTGAACACAGAAAAAATTTATAGTCGATTTTTCAGGCTGCCAACAATCTTTGCTCAGTTCATCTAAGTTGAGATGCATGTACAGTTCTTGGTTCAAAGCGTTGGACTGCTCTCATAGTACATAACTAAGGAGGCATTTTATTCTTAAGATAAAGATAATTGCACCTTTTGGTGAAACAAATAGACAACAAGTTTCATAGAGGACATGGTGTGAGACTCATAAAAGCTGGTCAGCCAATAGAGAAGCTTTACCACCAGATGCAATAGAACATCACAGGTCCCACTGACACTCCCCAGAAAACCATTAGGTCGTAAATAGTGGGAAACATTAGTGTCATTTATAATTGTTACAGAAAGTCAACGAATTAGAAGATGGATCAACTGCAATGATAATACCAATGCATCAGCCACATATGTAAAACACACATGTGCATGTATTACTCTGGCTATCCCGGACAGAATAATAGATTTAGTGAGTATAAACCTAGCAAAAGATACCTGCACTTAAGGATTGAGTTACAATGATCTGGAAAAGGTCAATCCTGATATATGGAGGAATACGCATATTAAGCAAGTCCATCATGCCTGCAATAACCTGTTCTTGTCCAAATTAATAAAGATATATGGCCAAGGACATCACTTCAGAATGCATACTTTATACTTACATATGGACTAAGCGGCTATAGTTTTTAAGTATATGAGCTGAAGAACAGTAAGCAAAAACCAAAAATATATCGACATAGATTTAGTAGATTTTCAAGAAACTCAAATACATTGAAATAGATTGTTTATGGCTTAATCACAAATTTAGGGACAAGAAAGGATTAAGAAGAAAAAGAAGGGAGCAAGAAAGAAATTAAAATCTCTTTGCACTCAAAAATAAAACCCAGTACCTTATCTACAAACCCATTGATCACCAAGCTTGCTTTCTTGTCCTTTGGAGTTTTCTGTAAAATTAAAGACAACACATTAAAGATGACTTGCAAGTGAACAAGAAGGTAGGGAAGTCAATAGCCTTAAAAAGAATTGTATCAATGAAGCAACCATTAAATATGTAAGATGCAGCCAACTATGTTGTTCCTAAAATTTTGCAGCTCATTGAAGTTTCTGTTAACCAACACCCCCCTCTCCCGATTAGTTGATACAAACTTGTCGCTGAAATCCTTTAACTAATTTGCAATCTGCTGTTTCATTTCAGCAAAGCAATGAAATATAACTAGAGTATGCCATAGATTGCTACCCTTGACAAAAGGTCGATAAAATGAGTGGTCCCACTAAAATCTTTCTAGTTTTTATCTTTTAATAGAAAAAGAGCAGTCACGGATTTTTAAATTCACAAGTAAGCTGCAAATGCAATTAGACAGGCAGGAATACCTGAAGATTCACAATTACAATTTTTCCCCCACCACGCAGACATTTAAGAGGCAAATTACATGCAGGAGTTATCTGCAAACTGCACAGAGTAAACATGCTCGTCAACAAAGAAGGTGCATAATAAACAAACCTAGGGAATCTGCTATTGTCTTTAGTATGTTTGCACATTTGTTTAGGAACAATAAAATAGCAACCACTCTGTGGTGTATAATGAAAGTCTTAAGCTGTATGGTGCAAGTGCACTGGCAATAATAGTGGCAACTTCATGCAAAAGGTGCTGTAGAATAGAACCACCTTAAGGAACTTGCTCTAATTGGATCACTATCAAGCAATAACCACAGCACAAGAGAGCAACAGGTAAGTTTATTATGTTAGCTGTCCGTGGAGCATCAAGATGATCTTGAAGCATTTTCCAAGGGGGGTTAGCTTGGTAGGTGGTAAGTGGCAAATTCAGTGGACCAGACTTAAAAAAACCATAACGCACTCAAATAGAAAAGGACTTTGTTAATCAAACTAATCATGTATCCATTATAGGGAACCTTTACTACCTAGTACCCAGGCACAGAACAACATCAGCAATTCTACAGTGTTTTTCTGCTGGATTGATCTCCTTGGGAGGCAGTGCATCCTGCAGCAAGAGAGAAATTTTCAGCACAAATTATTTTTATTTTGACGGATCCAAAGGATCTAAAATAGGACAATAAGCCAGCTGTCTATCCCAAGAATTTTGTCCATACTCATAGCTATCTTGTTAAGTCTTTCATGCCTACTATTTGAACTATAAAGCAATGCTTCAGGATTGCAGTACATAAATACATTTAATAAAGAAAACTATGAAGACAAGTTCAATCATACACCTTCGTCAACAGAATTTCACACTGATGCCACTCAAAAGAAAAGCCAAGAATGATTATAGCACACCAAGAACAGCATATAATTTCCTCAGTCGGGAAAAGGGAAAAAAAAAACAGATGCAACAAATAAATATAAAAATCAATACCTCCCAGTCAAGAACTGTATCCTTAAGTTTTGCTCTGCATTTTAGATCAGAGCAACGCCGTGATGTCTCCTTTAATCCAATTGTTTCCACCTCAAAGTCACGCAGATACCTTCAAATTTTAATGTTTATATTATATTTTGAATATGGGAAGCAGAAGCATTTCAAATCAAACATTAAGAATATAAACAAGTGGTTGTTCTTTAAACCAGCAAGAACCACATAACCAGCATAATAAAGAGGCCTCAAAAATGGAATTATGAAGGAAAGGTTACACATCATACTCAGAGCATAAACTTCATTTAAAAATCACGTCTTACTCATTTCCACATGAAGGACAAGCCTCCATGAAGGAGTTCCCATGCAGTTCTGCAAGTTTCTCCCTTGGTATTCCAGACCGAAGATGAAGGCCATCAACATTCTAGCATTTAGAAGTGATTAAAGATAAACCGAATCAGAAAACTAAGCTGACATGTCTATATGTTAGAAGAATTATATGTAGATAACAATAAGGGAACAACTGAAGCCATGCCAAATTGGTGAAACCCTGAATAAAAACATGAAGTTGGCAGCAGGTAATGACTGACACCAGTATCAAATTTGACAAACATGCATTCAGTATAATAAATAAGGAAACTTCACTAAACACTACTCTACCATCATCAAACTAGAGGCATTTCCTAGTTGTAGGAAATATAAGAGATGACTAAAGACCAGAAGAACAAAGACCTACCTGACTAATAACAAACTTTAAAATGCCAGCCTTCTCTAATTCAACCAAAGCCATATGAGTCATGCCTGGCATTGCGCGATGAAATGGTAGTGATGCTTCAGGTAAGGGTTTGCCCTCACGCTATATTCATAAAATGCAAATTAGAAAGAATACCAAAAGAAGCTTAAACAGCGATGAGCATTTTGCTTACTGCTAATGAAAGCCATAGTAAGGACAAACAGCTGGTAATTGAAACAGATATGCTAAAGAAGTCAAGAAACAGCTTGAAAAGAAATGGAAGTATACCATAATATTTTTCTGGTTTTCTTTTCTGCCCGATGTGAGCAAGATTTGAACCCTAAACCTCCTGAACACCCCAAGAGGTTTTACCATTCAAACCAACCAGCGCCATGAAGTATACAATAATCTTAACCACTTATTTCATGAACTACTCGCTTTAAAAGAAATAAAAGAATAAATAATCTCACGGTACCATATCGGCATCTGCATCTCTACCATAGTGTTTTTAATTGGTTGCCGTGTCAAATGCCATCATTCATGTTGCTCTTGAATATTCTCCAACAACCTATCTCTAAAATGATACACTTAGGAAAGGAGTTAATTCATCACAACAGGGAGCTTGCTAATTGCTTCACTAACAACGTGGAAGCTCTCAAGTGAAACTCAAAATATAGAGCCTGGGCTTTTATATTCATTTTCAATATCTTATATGAGCCCTCCTACACCTAGTATGCTCCCTTTCGACAATAATTTGTTTGACTAGCAACCTATCTCTTGCCTTGAAAGCACGTAGCAATTACTACTCAAAGTCACTATTTATACACAGAAGTTGAAATTTCTAGGGAATACACCTCTGTAGGCAAATCATTGAGACATGCTCAACATCAAGTTATGGGGTTTACAAGAAAAAGACGTATACATAAGAACTAGTCATCTGTCTAAATGGGATGACTGAGAAATCTCCATCATACAATTCCCATAAAAAAATGCCTATCCCATTCAAAGTTTATTAAAAGACACTGAGGGGAAATTATTACTGAATAAATGTTCCCTTCGAAAAGAACGAGGAATTCATCACATTCCTGGCATCAGATAAAGTCCACAATATTCACCTGTAGTGTCCAAATTCCCTTGGGGCCTCGAAAATCAGGTATGCCACAAGAAGTTGATATTCCTGCACCTGTAAACACCACTAGATGCTTACTCTGCAAGTAAAAACAAACAAATTAAAGAGACCGATTGGGATGAATCACAAACAAAAATACATAAACCACCAACAAATTGTTCAAGTTACTGCAGATTCAAACCTTTTGTATCAATTTGGCAAGCTGTTCAATCTGCCCTCGCATACATGAAACCAATTTGAGGTTAGCATAATATCTGAACGTGATATAAACTTATCATGTCATTTAGCAAACAATCAAAAACCTTGGAAAACTACAAGCACATAAAAAGTGAGTCAATACTAGGAAGATATTGTGGAAGCTTAATGATGGTCCTATTGTGAAAATTATTTGCTTAGATCTTCAACAAAAATAATTTTTTGATATTCTTAACGAAAAGTTTTATTGAGCAATTTCTTCATCAATTTGAGTGGTATAAGCTACTGTGCCCTCCAGTAAATATCACGACTTAGCAATAATTTCGCATAGTTGTTAATAAGCATAAATGTACATAATCAAACTCAACTCAAATAGGACATATGTTATGATGCATTCTTCCACTCTCTCAACCCACTTTTTTGGCCCATCTTTAGGCTCTAGCACAATAACTGTACTTCACACCAGAAGACCAGACCATTTGCACCTGAAACTGGTTGGAAAACCACACCTCATTTAAACCCTAGGTAACTAACAATTGCAATTACTTTAAAGGCCGTAACCATTCAATGCAGCCAATATCAGCTCCATGTAGCTCAAACGTGATCCACATTGCAGTAAAATTCAATCTCAAGCAAACCTACGAATGCCTTTCTTCAACAATCAAAGAATGAAAACATCATTCACTCCATTACCATTCTTTAAATACAACTCGTCTCTCAGTTCAACCCATTTTCCAGCATAAGCACATAGTGAGCAAAACACTGCACACTCCGCATTGACTTCATGTAATCGATCAACACGGATGAAAAGAATACACCACAATTGCCAAAGAAAAAGTGTATTCAAGTCATTTAAGAAAGCACTAGCCCCACTAATTTCAGCTCCAGCACCAATACAACAGGCAAAACTCACTTCTAGTGAACAGAAATGGCATTCCCTAGACACCGGATCTCATCAAATAACACAATACAACATAGAAACAAAATCTCATAGCCAACTCGGGCCATATTACAGCAATATTCTAGCCAAGTTTCGACATAAAAACTTAAGGAGCATTTACGGGTACTGTTGCATGAATGGTAAAATCGAAAAATAAAAAAAAAAATTGCAAACAATACCGAAAAAACAAGCACCCGAGTGCCAAAATAGATTAAAACGAGAGAAATAGTCTCACTTTTTCTTGCAAAACTTGAGGTGAGTCGAAGAATTCAATCATTCCAACGTTACCCACATCTTCTATATAAGAAAGCTTCTCTGCATAGCCTAAAGACATGGCTGAATATCTCAACAAAGTTGTCCGAGGCTCTTTTCTTTAATTGTCCTTTATGTTCTCAGTTTCCTGTTTCTTTAGTGCTTCTTTTCTTTTCTATTTGCTCAAGAACACTAATTAGAAGAAGTCTTTTGCTTCTTTTAAGGAGACCCCAAAAGCCAAAAGCACTTTTTGCTTCAGCTCCTACATGGAAAAGAATTTTCTCCCCCAATGAAATTACTTTTATGTCCATTCTTTATCTCACTTAATTCTAATTTTCATATTAATTTATTTTTTTAATTTTTATTTCAAACCCTAACAATGAATTAAAACAATATGCAATTACTACCTTCATATCTTTTCAAAATTGTTGTCTTTTTATTATTTAATAATAAATTATTTATTTTAATTTTATATTAATCGTTCTAATTTTTAGATTTTCGTTTCAAATTTTTTGTTTTATATATAAAGTTTTATCTTAAAAAATATAAAATACATAAATATATCTTAATTAAATTTATAATTAAAATATTTGAGTTTATTTTATTATTTTTATGTAATAATTAATATATTGTAATTGTTGGTCATTAATAATTACATGCAATGTGAATCATATGAAAACATGTGTGTTACTTGGACATTAAGATTTGATGTGATTGGCATTTTCAAAATCAAATTAATACAACACCAACAATTAAAAGTTTTGGGCAAATTTACATTGGATGGTAAACTTAGTACTTAAGCTACTAAAACTTCTTAGGAGAAACAAATGGCAAGATTGGTGTTATCTTGGAATCATAAATGACAATATAGGTTATAATTTTGACTTTAATTCAAATTAGGAGTCAAAGCTTTGTCATCATTATCTTATTTTGAAATAAAAGTGGACATGGGTTATTGAGATATGCTTTGAAATAAAGTGGACATAGTTTATTGAGATTTCTTGCTTCCAATGGAGAGTGCTCAAATTTGGAAAGGGGTAGGTACCCTTCTTTTGTCATTATGAATGAAGTGTTGTCGTTTTATTTAGAGACATGTTATCTTTTAATATACATATATATTCTCTTTTGGTAATAACTATTAACATTGTTTAATTGTACCATAAAATACCCTTTTCTATTGTAAATGCATATCATTCCCAATTTTTTAATTCCAAAAACACCCATGGAAGATCATGTTGTATATACCGATGATTAGTGGAAGCCATTTCTTCTCTAACCTATAGCATAGAAGAAATTCTCGACTCTGACGAGTATTTCTCGTCAACTCTCTTTATTGAGTACTCTTTAACGAAGAGAAGTCGTCGTTCACAGCTTTTTTCCTGGCTTCCTTCGCCACTTTCAAGCGTCTTCACTTATTACACGGAAAAGTTCTTCACAAGCTAAAAATCTCTCGATGTGGCCGAGAAATCCTCTTCATTGGAACGCAATGACGAGAAGTCATGGTTCTTCTTTTTTTCGCCTTCCTTCACCATTCATGTTGTGGTCTTTACTTCTTTGGGGTGTATGAAGATGAGCATAATATTATACGATGGCGATGCCCAGGATCATTTCTTTTAAATTTTACTTGAACTAACGTTCTCCTGCATGCATTTACCACTAGTGACAATTTAATGATTTACCTGTTGAGATGCTTTCTGCTTTGAACGAATGTAGAAATGGGCAATGGCACTCACTCTTGAAACAGACACTAATATTAATTTGAACTGTGCTCTGATAGAGAAGATTACAAGTCCTAGAATGTGGTCAAACACTGCAATCCTTGTTAGTTGAAAATGTATTTTAAAGATTTCAAATTACTGGTCTATAACTAGAAGACCTTGACGACGTTGAATAAAGATGTGGGATTGACTAATCCTTCCTTCTTATGTTCTCTCTTTCTTCTTCTTCTTCTTCTTCTTCTTCTTCTTCTTTTTATCTTGACTGAAATGAAGGAAAAGCTTCATCATTTGTCTGCATATGTGAATGTGGATCCAAGCAGATAAGTTTTTAGCTACTTCTACGGAAACCTGACAGGTGGTCTGCCATTCGGCACCAAATCCGGAATGCAGAAGAAAAAGGAAGAAACAGAGGCCAGTGACCTAAGTCTCAGAAAAAATGTAGAATCTTCTTCAAGCTTCACCCCCATAAAACTCAGAAATGTCAGTTCCTTTTCCCCCAATCAAACCCCATAAATTTTCCTGTAACAAAGAGGAATGATGGTTCCAGCAAATCTTGTTTTCCTTCTAGCATTTTCGCCTTTGGTCTTTGACCTCGTTTTGCAAGCACAAGGCAGATTTCCAAAACCGATGCCTTGCCATCTCAATCTGCTTGTGTAAATTGCACGATCTGTCCATCTCCATGCCATAATCTCTTGCCGCCTCCTCCAGTTTCTGGTTATCCGTCGTACGGAGCTCCACCGCCAACTCAAGCTCAAGACAACTGTCCTCCCGTTCCAGTTCAGTGCTGCCATTACCCGCCTCCAAATACTTAACACTTATATCCCCAAGGATAATTTTTCTCCTTTCCCTCATTCCGCTCTCTCTTTCATTCCCATTCTGATGTTGCTAGTTTTGTCCTAATCTAGTTCTTGCATGCTGTTTTCAGGTTTCCGTGTACAAAGATAATCTTATTTTGAATTAGTTTGGGTAAGCCCTGTATCACGGACTGAAACTCCTCCCCAAAAGACATCTTCGTTAGGATGTACAAAGTCCTACTATTATAAACCATTATAATTCTCCATTTTTATTCAATGTAGGATGCTTTTAAGTATTGCTTGTAATGCTACTTTTATTAGTGATCAATGCATAATTGTTTTCTTGGTGTTTCATAGATGATTTATCTTCTCTTTGAAGTGAATGAATTTCATGTTACAAGTAACAGTCGCATACTCTGTACTTTATTTGTATAGTCTTCTCATTTCTGATTAATATTTGTCAATATCTTTTCTGATTATATCTCGTAGAACAAAGAGATAAGACTTGATGGTGTTCTCAGTTCTATATTGATTGATTTGGTGTCTTCCTAAATAGGAAGTCTTAGTGATCCCTGCGAAGACAGAAATAGTTTAAGGCCGTTTTAGATTAATGTGTTTGTACATTTTAAGTCCAGAACAAAATTGGTTTGTCTCTTCTGTCCTGAAGATAAGGCAGGCAGCCTGCCTTTGCTTTTACTAGAAGATAAGAACTTATGCTTTCACATGTGATGCATGACAGCACGAGGGAGGGAGGGGTGCTGTAAAATCTATTCACTGTTGATAATCTATGGTACTTGAGTTCTAGTGATTACTTAGATATGTATTTGGTCGATGTTAAGGTTTACGTTGAGAAGATTCTCCAAGAAGGCAGAAATTTTTGATTGAATTTGATGCATTCAAACAATTCAATACCTCGCATACAAACGTAAGATAATCCAATCATAATAACTTCTGTGCACCGTTTGTATGGCAGCCAGTGAGACAAAATGGCATGTAATTTCTGCCCAGAAGCAGGTTTTATTCTTTTATTTTATGACAAGGCTTCATATATAATGTTTCTTAGTCTTCCCTCTTGAATCCTTACAGTACAGCTGTCTTTTATCTGTTTCTGACAAATTTTCATGCTTCTCACCTTATATATTTATCCCAAATTTGAGGATGCATTCATGGTTCCCATAAATTCAATGGAAAACAATTTGCATTACCAGGCCGAGGCCGAGTGACAAGACAAATAATCAAATTCTTTTTGGTATCCCTGAATTGATCGAATATTTTAATATTGATAAACAGCTTGTCAAATTGTAGCTTTGTGTATTCTGTACACAACTCTTAAGGAAATTGTGTCACTTGTTTCCTGGAGTAGTAGATCTAGTTTCTTCGGGAAAATGAACCGAACCTCTTATTTGACTTTGCGTTACTCTAGAAATCATGTGATCATGAGTTGTAAGGATGGGAAGGGGCTGAGGTTGACAAGAAGAAGCAAACTCCACGATAGGCAGATGACCAAACAGACTGTCAAAGAAAGTGTTCTATTTGTAGAGTATTATCTATGGGGCATAAAAACCTTTTCTTTTTCCAAGGAGAGGATCGTTATCATTACTTGCTGAAAGAGCAAATAGAAAACACTTCATAGAGAAGCCATCAATTTAAGAAGAAACTTCACCAAACAAAAGCGCTTCCAATTTCAAAATGGATTCTCAAACAGTTCACTTCTCTTTTTGATAAGCCATTAATCACTTGACCCAAAAACTTTTGAGTCACTTGACCCAAAAACTTTGAGTTATAACTGATAAAACAAGTCATAAAGTTTATTAGCTCCTCTCATATGCCACGCGGATCTAACTAGGCCTAATGGAACGAGGTTAGAATAGGGAAGTGCTTAATTAGCACTTGAGGCCTCCTATAGAGAAAAGTTTGACTGTAACCACAAGCTTGAACTCATGTTGTTTACATAGAAAAAGCTCTTGGAAAAAGAAGCAATTTTGATAGTAACTATGTGCTTACTAATAGTCCTAAGTTTCCCACCATCAATTGTAGACAAACTGAAGTTGCATACAAAAAATTGAGCCATTGCAGATTAAAATGAAAAGAGAAAACATAACTATTATATCAGTGTGAATAATTAGTCCGTCTATGTCAAAGCAAGAAATTGAAGATTGTATGCAATGATCATATGGTGATAAAAAGTGAAATCTTCCTAACTTATGAGATTGACAATAAGAAAAGTGTATGTAAACAGATGTGCCTTTGTGACAAATAACTTACACCCATAAGAGAACAAATAACAATCTTACAGAAATACAACTCCTCCTCCAACACAAAAATTTGGAAAAAAAAATAATTATCACACTAAAACAAAATCAAAATGGACAAAAATAAGGAGCAAAACTAACGCACAATCATATGAGCATTCACTGATCAAGTAGAGAATGTAGGCTTCAGTTATTCCTCAAAACCTAAAAAAGAAAAAGACTACCCGAAACAGACACTTACAGCAGTAGAAATCCTAAACACAAGCTCAAGCCCATAGCAAGAAATCCTGCACCAGCAACCTTCATGCCAGCGTTTTCATCAGCTGTCTGATCGGCCGGATCGTCATCCGGTGAATCAGCCGGGGCGTCAGACTCGTCAGATGCAGGGGAGGGTGCTGCCTTACGGCGCTTGTGGGCCTTTGGGGCATCAGCTGCCTCCTCTGGGGCAGGTGCTGGAGCAGGAGTTGGAGCCGCCTTAAACAACTCCTTTGGCATCAATACCTTATCTGTGGTGTAAATTGCTAGTGGCTGCTCATCGAGCAAAGTCCCAGTAATTTTCACTGTGTTAATCTTGGTCTTTAATGTAACTTGTTCACCTTCATTTTGTACCGTGAAATCAAACTTCTTTCCTCCATCAGTAGCCAATGAGTTCATCAGCCCATTGTTGGATTTCAACATAGACAACGATTGGTAAACAGGCACAGCCAAGAATTCAAGGAATGAAGTCTTGTCTGATGCACTCAAATTCTTATACTTTGGTAAAAATGCCTTGAATGCATCATCAAGTGGACAAAACACTGTCAATCCTCCTTGTACATTGTCCTGCAAAAAAAAAAAAAATCACCCTTTTCTATCAGAATAATTCATTTACCATCAATCTTGTCTCAAACAACCCAGATCTGTAAATTCTTGAACTTCATAAACAAGATTGAAATTACTTGCAATTACTAAAATTACAAAACTACTGGTCCCATTGCTAAAGACGAAAATTAGAATGAAAAAAAAAAAAATCATTCTCAATCTTGTATAATGGTAATTTTTGTACTCATCTTTAACATCTATGAAGTCTTGCACGCTTTTCTTCATATATTTTAAAAACAAGAACTTTCGATTCATCCACTGACCTGATAAGTCTTGGAAGCCTCAACATTAGCCAACAGAGCATCAGCAAACTGTTTGCAGCCATGAGCAGACATGATTCCGGTGAGGTTGAGCTCACCGGGGCCGGGAGCAGGAGCCTCCGCCACGTCAGAAGACAACACTTTACTGATCTGAATCACTGAAATGTTGTAAGGCTTTTCCTCGATGGATTTAACAAAAAAAGCGTCCAGATTTCCGCCATTATCTTCGGCGCCAAACCCGACTTTCCCGCCTTTCAAATCCGTTATGTTAACGAACCCAGATGAGCCAGGGGCGGTGCCGGTGGCCTGAAACATTGTGGCGGCCAATGCCGTGCCGTTAGTGATCTGGTGAAGCTTCTTTGCGCCGAAGTAATCCAAGAGAATGTGAAGGGAGAGGATGTTCTTCATGGTGTAGATAGTGGGATGCTTCGCGAGCAGTTCCGACATGCCGGCGTTATCGATAGCGCATACTGTGATGGTGGTGCGGCGGTTGATCTCTGCCGCGAGGTGGGTGAGGGTGAGGTAATGGTTGAAGGTGGAGAAGTCAGGATGGCCGGCGAGGATGTGGGTGATGTTGTGAGCATGAGACGTGGTTGCCGTAGCAAAGAGGAGGAAGAGGAGAGAGAGAAGTACCTTCGTCAGCTGCATTGTTGCTTTGAGGTGACAAACAGAGAGAGAGACAAGGGTTTAGCAGTGAGATTTGGCAATGGAGTTTGCGGGAAGTGAAGAGTTAAAATGAGTAAAGAGTACAGTGAGAAGGAGAGATCCATTCGGAAAGAGGGTTCGAATTTGGAGCAAATTACAAATGAAACCACTATGTCATTCAATGTATGCAATGTCTTAACTAAATTATGACCTTTTTGGTAACAGAAATCACTTGGTGTGTTTCCTTTTCAATTAATTTTTTAATTTTAATTTAAATAAATATTAATACATAATATAATTAATAATAAATAATTCATACAACATCTTCTTCTTGATCCTTTGAGCAAAGGAGGAGTTCAAAAAGATCATGTGGTTGAGCATCTCTTTGATCAGAAAATCAATATCCAGGCATTCCCTTCAAAGTGTAATACCAGATCGCAAGTTTAGAATATATGCAATCCATCAGACGGACAGAAATCTTTTTCACTTTTTGCACTTGATAAATATTTCTCAATAGCTTAGACCTAATAATAATCACTCTGTAAAGTAAAGTGAATGTCTCTTCGACAGAGATTTTGTTCGGGACCCATCTATTTTGCTTCCCCTCACGATGATCATCAGTCATTGACCGTTGATTCTGATGACTAGGAGGTAGCCTGGAAGTGTCGGCCACAGGAATGACGATGAGACCAGATTGGTTAGGGTATTTTTGTAGTTTATCTCTACTTAGAGGGTATTTTGTTACTAAGTGTAGGGCGTGTGTTAAATCTGTTTGGTTAATTGGTGGGGTCAGGTCCGAAACCCTGCTTGCTGTGTTCTACTACGTTCTACAAAAATTGCCAGGCTGGCCATGACCAATAAATGTACGCCAAATGGACGGCCGTGGTCGAAAATATGACGGCATCAGGATCCTCCACCGACAATAGGTTGGTGCTTGGTTGGAAGCACGATAGCCATATGGACGGTTAAGATTCTTCCTCCTTTAATGGTCAAAACTTACTGCTTATGATTAGCCGATCATATTGCTACAAATTTATATATTTGGGATTAATATTATAATCACTTGATGTTCGTGGATGATCTGGCATAAAACATAATCCTTAAACTAATGCAATCTCAATCTTTGTCTGCATGGGCTAGCTGCAACTTTTTGACTACTAATACTGCTCGATTGATTCCAGGTTTTAATGGGTTGTTCTTCAATTAGGGTGGGTTTTGTCAGATATTTAAATGGGATTATATTATCATTTTTGATCCGGAATTCCCAGTGTGAATTGGAAACTACCATTAGATATGATTAGGGCATTTTGTGGCTATTATATTCATAATCATGGTCTTATCAAGTGGAAGATCCTATGGTTATGCATGTTATTGTCAGTCACACACATGATTAAAGTCGATAATGACTTGCATTATCATATCCCAGAAGATTCTGAATGCATTTTCTTGGATGATTGTTGATTGAGGCTTGCTGTTATTGTTCTCTGCTGCACTTTTGTTGTTGGTGGGTCAGAGATACGTGCTTTGCTTAATCTTTGAATGATTAATTACGCAGGGCAAAAGGTGAGTTGATTACATGGACAGAAGCATTATTAATTACTTGGAATCTGGTATTTGACTTTTGTGCCTTGCCTTGATTTCTGATCACTCGCATGTTAGAAAATCATCGGGATTTGTCCACCTTCAATCAGTACCTAACACTAACCCACCTCGCCACCGAGATCAACGGCACCACAGCAATCACCACCTTGATCAACGGCACCACAGCAATCACCACCTTGGCCGTCAACAGAACACCTCCCTAACATTTTCTCCGCTCACCTTTTTTTAAATTACTTCTCCGTCAAGAAACTTCACCATCCTCTCAGACGGGAACACATTGGCCGTAGCCTTGTTTAGAGCACTGAATCCGCCCCTGGTTTGCCTGGGTGCGTTAATATTACGAACTTGAAAGGTGGCAAAGTGGGTTTTGGAGCCGAAGATGACAGATGAAAATTTGATGCATATTCAGTTGAGGGGTTGAAGGAAAACCCCTATTTCATTTGTGTCCTTCAGATCAGCAATGTTTTATCTTCTCAGAATGCGGAAAATTCCTCGGCTGGTACTGGTGTCGACGAGCTCTATTTTGATCAGAATCATGTCCAAAACGTTTTGCTGAAACTCTCCGTTGGCTATTGCTAGGTCTGTCAAAACTTACCAAGACATTACATGAGCAAAGGAATTATTTATATTATGCACGAATGTACATGCAGTAGAACACTGGAGGATTGACCACTGTTTGCCCACGGAGCGATGCATTTAAGTCTCTGCCAATGTTGAAATCCAACAACGGAGAAGCAATGAGCGCATTGGCTACTGATGGAGCAGGGAAGGTCCGATTTCACGATAGAAAATGAAGCTGAAGTATACACACTAAAGACCAACATCAGTTAAAGCATCCATGGATAAAGATAGAAAAGCCAACCGTGAGCCGATTAATGAAGCAAATTCAATGAAGCAAGTTTCGTGTTGTATGCAGTACTCATCCTGGAAATTATGACCACCATCTACGTCAGAAATCCCGCCTGAAACATTTTTTAAATACAAGAGTTCAGTATCTTCCCTTGAATTCATTAATTAGGCAGGATTTATGTGTACAGAATAAGTTAAAATTACTGGGACATTGCTTGACATTCGATCTGCAATTTACACCATTGATAAAGTTTGGATGGCCGAAAAGTTGCTTTAATGCGGCAACCTCTCTGACTCCAGTTAGTGACCGAGGCAGAAAAGTAATTATTCTAATAAAATTACAGGAGGCTTGCCTTTAATTTACCAGCCCACTATAAGGCTCCGGCAATAGTAAGCGTCGACCAGGGAATATGAACAATTTATTGGATTAACAAAAAAAGATTGTTTAACACGACATGAGCTGTACATCTTTGAACATGCATACACTAAGCTTACGTGATTTCAAGCTCAAATGGCATATGCATTTTCAAAATTAGCCCATATTTTAATAGTTAAATAGGCCCAAGTTTCGGTGGATGCCGAAATCTAAATGCATTCAGATAAGACACAGGAAAAATTTGGCAATAGGAGAGTTGTATGTGTATTTAGATCTTGTGGCTCCCGATGATAAGACAATCTCTTGATGTGATAAGTTACAATGCTTAAACGTGTAAAACATAGGGCAATAGGCTTTCAGGTGAAAGCAGAAACAACATTGGAGCATCCCCAATCGATATTCACTTGGCATGGACTAAAAGTTACTGAACTAGAGTACATTCTGGTCACGGTAACAATATGATTTACTTATGGAGAACACTTCAGATTATTTGTCTAATCCAGAGCAAACTTTTTGTCACTGGTACTTGAACATGGTAAATCAACTCGGGCACCATGTAACATTGGTCTATACATCGGAGGTCTACCAAAAGCGATACCAGGTAAGCCAATCTATGTTGACATCAGATATCATTTCAAACAAATGGTCAAGATATTAGAAATTATTCAACAGAGTTCGGGTGATTATTTCTTTGCTCAATCACTCTTCCACACGTAGAAGGTTTCTTGCCATTTCCATTTATTAAGGCTCCAATACAAGCCAAGAAATCAAATCTTCCTATCAAGACATGGCCAAGCAGAAGAAAACCATCCAATCCACTTGTATAAAATTCAGACATGAACACCAATTCCATGCCACACTGTTTCTTCCTCAGATGGATGCCTGCTTGGCCATGTATATGAAGTAGATGAACAAATGAACCTTTTCCAGCTGCTTCAGTATGAAAGTAAGAAACTATTTATGCAATACCAATAAGGATTGCACTCAAAACAGGAAAACGAAGATAGCATTAGACCAGTTTGCCTCTCGTAGAACCAACAAAACCAGCGAAACCATGGAAATTGCCATATTGTCAAGCCATTATATTTCACGAAATATATCAAGCACTAAGATCTCCCATCAATAGAAAGAGATAATTTTCTAATTTCCATTACCTTCTCAAAGGAACGAACAATCAAGCACTAGCTAACACAAAATTCACCCATATCAATTTCACTAAAACTGCAGCAGCAGAACATTGTATTATATAATTTGAATCCTTTGAAACTTCAATTCAACAATAAAAGTACAAATGTTACAAAACCAATAACAAGAAACAAAACGAGTAATCAAAGAACCTGTGTATCTGCTGCTTCAGCAACAATTGGCAATCTGGGCATTTGACCTAACAAACAAGAAGAAGACCCATAAATCAAACAAACCAAAAGGAACAAAAACACAGTACTATCCAAACTCATCATCAAATCCAACCCCCATCCTTCTCTTAAATTAAAAGACCTCTCAAAAAGATCAGGGAAAATCAACAAAACATCAAGCACAATAGCCTGCATAGTATTAAACCTAACATATCTACTGAAATTATTGTTCCTCACAACAATAAAATAGAGAGTCAAAAACACCAAAAACCCATTAAAGGGAAAACTTTTAAAGACTTTGATAGCTGGTACAAGCGGCTGAATTAGCACTTGAATTGAGGTAAACTGAGTTATAACATATTTGCCATACTGTACGCCATCAAAGAAAGGGTAAAAGTAACAGACAGCTGACATTAAGCGGTCTGGGCAGTCAACTGACTCACTGTTTTTGGATTGAACAGTTAAAGTTAATCTTGTCTTGAGTTTGGTTTGGTTCCTTAGTTTCTGGGTCAGTTGGTTGGATAAACTGAACAGGGATGAGTTGTGGTTTTTGAGAAAAGAAGAGTGCATTTGGGGTTTGTGTAAGAGAGCGATAGCAGTCTGTGGCGAGTGAACAAGAATGGATACGGTCATGTTTGCCATCAGAGAAAGAAAAGAAAAATTTGCTGGGGAGAATATCGAGAAAGAGTAGGAGCTAACGTATTCGTTTATGGGCAGAGAATGAATATCTCTTATATGAAAATGAAAGAAAATAAAATAAAATCAATAACGTAGAAATCTAATTTGTATATCAAAAAAAAAAATCTATAGACATAATTTAAAATTATGTAAAGTAAATTTTCTTGGGTAAGGAAGACTGAGGTTTTAGGCCTTCACCGGAGCCCATAGATCTACACTCAAGTTCTTTTATAGCCTATAGGTTCACATGTCAAGCAGGGCCCAAACTGTATACATAAAATATGCCCGTAACTCCACCCCAGCCCCACGAATTTCATCCGTGTTGGCATTTTGCTGGAAAGCTCCTCTTCGGAAGTTTGGGAAAAACCTGTTCAAAATCTTTCCTTTTTCATCACCTCATTCATTGCTCGTAAGATCTGCATAAACCTAGTTTAACGGTGTCACCTAATTAATTTATCTCCTTTTATTTCCTGAGACCTTTCTTGTCGTTACTTCTAACAGTTAATTCTGTGCTTCGTAGACGGTGCTAGTCAACAATGTAAAGGCAAATGAATTAAAGTCTGCAAGTTCCTGCGTATCATTTACATATTTAGCATTAGTAGCTTAGCAAAATCACCCATTTGATGTTGCAGTCTGGCAGCCTCTTTCTGAAAAATGTCAAGCTGCTTTCTCTTTTTCCTTGGTCATAATTTTATATCCCATTCTCACATTCTCTCTGCCTCCATTTGTGCAAATATCAGAAGCAATTGGATGTTAAGTATGCAAAATTTTCGGCTTTTTGAGCTTGAATTGATAATTAAACTTGTCTTGGTATATGCTTGGAATTTGACTATATTTCATACGAATAGGAGCTCAACAAGAAGGCAGCTGGAGACAGAATGATGCAGAACTGGCAATCACGTTGATGAGTGCTGGTGGTGTGATCCTGCATGGGAAACTAATAGAAAAACCCTTGCTGATTCTGCAGTTGGATTTGGACGCAATGCTGTTGGAGGTCGAGATGGTGAGATTTATGTTGTCAAATCTGCAAATAATGATCCAATAGACCCAATTCCCGGCTTCCTCCTGTATGCTGTTATCCGCGAAGAACCCCTTTGATTAATCTTTGATCATGATATGATTATCAACTTGAAGCAAGAACTAGTCATGAATTCATACAAGACCATCGATGGAAGAGGGTTTAATGTTCAAGTAGCAAAACGAACCATGCGCAGCCATTTACAATGCAAGTAACATCATCATACATAACATTTACATACATGACTGTGTACCAGCAGGAAAATCTGTGGTGAGAGACTCGCCAGATCATTACGGAATTGAGGGGAAATCAGATGGAGATGGGATATCAGGATTGATCATTGTACATTGTCTAATTGGTACGTTGGACTCATTGATGTTGTTTGTGGCTCTACAGCCATAACAATCTCAAACAATTACATGTTTCATCATTATGAAGTCATGCTAAATGGGTCATTGTAATGATTTCCTTCCTGACAATATTATGCAAATCACTATTGCCTTCAATTTTTTTTGGTGAAGATCTGGTTCAAAGAATTCCCGGGTAACTAATAGTATTTTCGCCTTCTAATAGAACAGAGCAGAAGCATTCCATATTCCTGAGAATTTATGCTAAATTATTGCAAGTGCAGACATAGGTATTTTCACATCGTGAATAATATATACTGTGGTTGGGAGATGTGTCTTTATAGCATCAGATAATATATTTACCAAGGAGGCAAGTTTTTTGCATTCCATATATACACTGGAATTTGCAGAGTCCGTAGTGTTCTTTTCTAAGGTTTGGTGCTTCTTGTTCAGGTGACAAAACATGAATTCTAATCATGAGATTAAAGAAATGGGGTTGGAGATCCGAAGGCGATCTGATGCTTAATGGTGCTTTACATTTACTACTCCTAAGCAAGAAACTCCTGTAACGTACATGAAAGCTTGAAGCATGAATGCTCGACTAGCTTCTTCACTTTTAACCATTACTCCTCCATCCGCCGTCGCACTCAGTTTCCGGAAAAGCCAACAATGCTAAAATTGCAGGCCAGCTGCATGCAACTCTCTCTTTCTGTTCTTTCATTTTCTATGATAACATTTATCATGGTTTGATTTTTTAATCAGAAAATAAATTGGCAATAATAAACAAATACTTATCATTCTACCAAGAAAATCATTTCATTCAACAAATCGGAAATATAATCAAAGCCCTGAAAAAAGTATGAATATGTGGATAGAAAAAAAAATACTAGTCTACATAGCCAATACAGCTCCAATTGCCAACCCACTTAAAATGAGTCGGACTTCAAACATTGACCGTGCACCAGACTCATCGTTAGCCGCCGGACGCTCCGCTGTTTCTGGTGCCAAACTCCCCGGTGCTGAGACTGGTGGGCTACTGCTAGAAGGAAACACTGCAGGGGCCTCTGCCGGAGTTGCTGAACTGGCAGGAATTCCTGCGGGTGTCTCTGGTGTGGGAGCAACGGCAGGACCCTCAACCGTTGGTGGGGACCCAACAGGAGTCAATGCTGGAGCATTTACCGGGGTTGCCGCCGGAGCGGGAACTGATGGCGGAGGAGTTGCAGGGGATTGAACCGGGGGACTGACAGTAGGCGGGGGAGTCGCGGGAGATTGGACAGGTGGTGGCACGGGAGAGCTTACCGGCGATCGAACCGGAGAGATTTTTGGCGACAACGTAGTGGGAGATTGCGAAGGAGAAGCGAGTGGACTCGCAGGAAGAGTTGCCGGAGCTTTTGCCGGAGAACGCGGTGGTTGTGTGGCGGTGCTGGAGGGTGATTGTGCAGGCGCATTCGATGCTTGTACATTGCCGGAATCCGACAACAGAAAAACAAAGAAAGCAAGAACAACAAGCCTTTGCATCTTCACCCGGATGAATCTGGAGTGATTAGGGCTTGGATTTGTTGTGTTCTTTCTATTTTGCGAGAACGAAAGAGAGATGTATATATAATATAACCGTTTTTTGAAAGCAAAACGTTGCGAATCTGGAACTCGCACGAGAAAATATGACCGTTGAGATTGTGGGGTACTACCACCGGCCAAAGGCGGCGAAGTAGCCGTTACATGACAGGACACGGCTGGCTGCCACCTGTTATGTTGTCGGGTTTTGAACTGCATGACGCAAGTGCTAGAATCTCATTAACAATAATAATAATAATAATAATAAAAAAGGCCACCCTGAAGCCAATACCAACGGTTGGGTTAGGCCCAGGCCCAGGCCCAGGACCAGGCCCAGGACCAGGCCCATACATACAACAATATCGGAATTCAGATTAAGTTCAAACAGTGGGGTCCACCATCTCCTCGTCAGTTGGACATCTAACACCTGTCCTTCGGTCCTTGTCCCACCTCATCACATACGTAATACAAAACTGGTGATATAACTTTTCTCTTTTAATTTATTTAATAATAATTATTTGTTTTTGATTGCTTTGATTCACCAAACGGTGCGCTTTGGACCACGTTCCAATCCAATTGCAATGAAAACAGAGGCGCGTAGAACACCCTTGGCTCACGTTAGCGGCGGCAGGAACAAGGATTACTAGATTATTGCAGGACACAAAAAAGGAAACAGAAAAAAGGAAAATCAAATCAAATCTCAACGCAAGTTTCCAGATTAGGGTTTGTTGTCCTCTCTCAACACATTCAACGGTTCATCTACTGGTAAGATCTAGCGAGCAAAGCTCGTTCGTTCGTTCATTTCTCTTGTATTTCCATTTATTTTTACTTAGGTAAAGACTTGCATCATGTTTCTGTCTCTATTTAGTTTCTAAACCTTGGGAAAAAAAAAAAGAAAAAAAATGGATGAAGGAGAGGGAGGGGATCAGATGGATCTGTTCCATCGAAACGAAGCGATTTCAGCCGTCGCAGACGATGGCTTTTTAGGAGAAGAGGACGATGATTACGAGGATCTGTATAACGATGTTAATGTCGGTGAAGGGTTTCTTCAAACTCTGAGGAAAAACGATGACGTTCCTGCGTTTAATAGTAGTAACAATAATCCTAACAACGAAATGAAGATCAAACTGGAGTCGCCACCAAACCAGGGTGCTAATGTTGGTGAGAGTGGTAATGTTAATTTGCCTGGGGTTTCTGGTGGCAATGTTGATAATAATGATAATAATCAGAAGTTAGGGCTTAGGGGGACTGTTGGCCCGGGTGGATCAGTTGGGCGGAGTGGTGGAGGAGGTGGGCTTAGGGTTGAGTTAGGGCAAGTGAAGGTGAAGAGTGAAGCGGAAGAGCAAGTTGTGAGTCATAATAATAGCAACAATACTACTACGAATAATAATAATACTAGTGGCAATTATAATACTAGTGTTGGGGGTGGGGTCCAAGGCGGTGCTGGGCAGCTGCATGGTGGCGGCGTTGTTGGCAATGAGGGTTTGATGAAACAAGGAGCTGGAATTGGTGGTGGTGTGTATGTGAATAATGGTGGTGGAAATAGTAATAGCATTGTTGTTGGGAATGCTGGTGGTTGCGGTGTCGGTGGAGGAGGTGGCAGCGGGACGATACTGTTTGTTGGTGACTTGCATTGGTGGACAACTGATGCAGAGTTAGAAGCAGAGTTATGCAAGTATGGGCCAGTTAAGGAGGTTAAGTTTTTTGATGAGAAAGCTAGTGGGAAATCAAAAGGATATTGCCAAGTTGAGTTTTATGATCCTACTGCTGCCACAGCTTGTAAAGAGAATATGCATGGGCATATGTTTAATGGGCGGCCATGTGTGGTGGCATTTGCATCACCTTATAGTGTTAAGAAAATGGGAGAGGCTCAGGTTAATAGAAATCAGCAGATGGCACAGTCTGCCACTGGGCAAGGCAGGAGGGGAGCCAATGACGGAGGTGGTAAGACTGGGGGAAATAATATTGCGACTGGTGGTAATTATCAAGGTGGAGAAAATAATAGGGGTAGTTATGGGAGAGGTAACTGGGGGAGAGGAAATATGCAAGGGATGGGAAACAGAGGGCCAACTGGTCCTATGAGGGGAAGGGGTCCTGGTGGGGTTGGTGGGAGAGGAATAATGGGGAATGGTGGAAATGGGTTTGGGCAGGGCATTGGTGGAGCCCCACCTTTGATGCATCCACAATCAATGGGATTTGATCCAGGGTTTGGTGCACCTATGGGGAGGATGGGCGGTTATGGAGGGTTTCCTGGTGCTCCAACTCCTCCATTTTCAAATGTTCTGTCTTCATTCCCACCTGTTGGAGGTATTGGTTTACCTGGGGTAGCTCCACATCTGAATCCAGCATTTTTCAATAACAGGATGCCAATAAATGGAATGGGTGGTATGATGCCAACAAGTGGTGTTGAGGGTCCTAATATGGGAATGTGGTCAGATCCCAGTATGGGTGGATGGGGTGGTGACGAGCATGGTGGTGGCAGAGCTGGGGAGTCTAGTTATGGTGAAGAAGCTGCATCTGACCATCAATATGGTGAGGCGAGTCATGATAGAGGAGGTTGGCAAAATCCTATGAAGGAAAAAGATAGAACCTCCGAAAGGGACTGGTCTGGTTCATCAGAGAGAAGGTATCGCGATGATAGAGAAGCTGGTTTTGATAGGGAAATACTTAGAGAAAAAGATATTGGGCATGATCATGACTGGGCAGAACGACGTCATCATGGTGACAGAGATGCTAGTCGAGATAGGGACAGGGAGCGTGATCGGGACCGAGAACGTTCTAGAGATCATGACCGTGACCATGATCGTGATAGGGAGCGAGATCGAGACAGGGAGAGGGAACGGTATAGGGATGACAGGGATAGATATGGAGATCATCATAGGTTCAGGGACCACGAACCGGAGCATGAAGATGAATGGGAGAGGGGGAGGTCATCAAGGACTCACAGCAAGTCCCGTTTGTCTCAGGAGAATGATCATCGCTCAAGATCGAGGGATGCTGATTATGGCAAGAGGCGAAGGCTTTCATCAGAGTAGCTACATTCAATGTTAATCATTTTGTGGACTTTTTAGCTAGGAAGAGAAACCAGTAGATGGACAAACTTTTGATTTGTCACGCTAATTTGGACTCTTTTAAGTAGTGCAATTGGGTTCTTAATTGGTTGGACAGTTCCTTCTCAGATCAATGCCTGCAATTTCATGGTGGCTTTATCACACAAGAGATTGGTTTCATACTCACATGAAAGAAGTAAGTTCCAAGTTCTTGAATGTTCATGTTCGTTTAACGTTTATGTTTCACTTTGCTTTTAACTCTAAAAATGTCAGTGAGTCTTTCTGGAATTTCTTACTTTTTGTTTTTAACAGTTTTTACAAACAAATATGTGTGTGTCTGTGTCTGTGTCTTTTTCTCCCAGGCTTAAAGGAAGAGTTTTTTTTTCTTTGATGATTTGTTTTCTTTTGAGTATTTTGTTCTTCATACTCTACCGATGACCAGCATACATGGTATATCACGCATTTGATCTGTCCCCAACCGCCAATCCTCCTTTAACAAAAAATAGTACTGCAATTTGATGAATCGAATAGTGGATGGTTTAAACTTTACTAAAAACTAACCTCTGTTGGTTGAATTTCCAGTCATTTGTTGCCAGTTTTAAGACTGAAATGTTTCATAGGATTTGGCTGGCATTTATTTTCCATCCGTTACATGAAATGAGCCTTTTACATGTGGCTGCTCTTTTTGTTTTGCACTTTCATGAGCGAACACTCTCCAATGCCCTCTTGAGACTGTAGTGCTGGAATGTTTGCCTTATAAGAGAAAACTTATAAGGACTTGCACATGTGGGATGCATGTATAAGATGCTCGGATAAAAGAGGACTGGAGATTGTGGACTCCTAATGGATGTGGAGTCTGTTTGATTTATTATTTTGAATCAATTTTTTTCCAGCATGTTTCCTACTGTTATAATGGGCTGTTGATATCTGGGAGTATATCTTCTAGCTGAAGGAGATTGCTTTGCAGTTGCATCCAAGATTTTGCAAATTTTCTAGTATAATGACAGATGTGGACTGTGGTTATTTTTATGAAAAATTTCCAAGATTATGTTGCTTTTATAGGCCAAAGTATGTTATTAATTTCTCTCTCTCTCTCTCTCTCTCTCTTTTTTATTCTTGTTTAGAACTGAATTGCTTTGTGCCTGTTACTCACTCATTTCTTTATTTGATAGCTTGAAGGATATGTGATCACGAGAAGTGATGGTGTTCAGCAAAAGTTGGTTTTCTTTGACATGAAGAGGGCCTCAACCGTCTCTGTGTGTGAGAGAGAGAGAGAGAGACAATGCATGACTTTTCTTCTGTTGCTGACATTGATATTCGAGATGAACATTTGCTTTTAAGATTTTAGCTTTCTTTGCATTTATGTTTTAGCTTTTAATATTTGATGAGATCAATGATGTGGATGATGATTTTGTTATGGCTTGAACTTCTTGTAGTCTGGATGTGGTAGATTACTTTAGAACTTACTGTTTGATTGTAATGTATTAGGATTTGGCACGGAAGATGCTGCTGATGTGCCTTTGCTACTTGGCTAGTTGTTGTATCATTTATTACCCCTCCTTTGTTAGTTTCTCAGTTGACCATGTGATTTTTTTTTTCATTGTCGGCAGAGGGGATGTAGGAAATCTGATCACTGATTCAGTTCCATAATTTTATCCCGGAGAATTGAATTGTACACAAGATTACCTTGTATATATTGAAAATTAGTTACTCAGAATTTTGTTATGTTTCTTCGTCTTGTTTTCTTTCAGTTTATTTTATATTGTAGCCCTTAAAAGTGGTTTTCAAAATTCTCCTCCCTTCTAGGTTTGTTGGCGGTTTTGCATCCCATTGATGACCTGCAATCATCAACCTCATTACCCAAATCCTTTTCAGAAAAGAAGTATCAATGGATGCACCATTTTTTTTTTGCCCTTGTTTGAAAATTCAAATTTTGCAGCCGTTCTTATTGAATCCTTTCCTAGTTTTTGGCATCTCCTATACCAAATTCAAGTTGAAGCTCCATTTCCATCAAATGTGAGATGCATTCCCTCCTTTATTTTAGCTATTTTCATGGACAGGATTTTCTGGGAATTTCCTGTTATATATGTTTTCTCTGAAATTATCATAATGTATCCACTTGGTTCACCCCACTGTTCAGTGTCGATCCTTTATGTGAATGAATCTATTTTCATATTTAGCTTGTTGATTGAACTATATTGTATTCCATTAGGGTGGAACTCTATACTACACTATTAGGTGCTGTGGATGAACAGCAGTCTAAGGGACAATCATATGAAAGAAATGCAATTCCTGCAGTTGATTGGGCTAAGCTTCATGGCTCTACGAGCATGGTCATCAAAGCCATCATTTAAAAAACCCTTTTAATTTTTTACTTGCTAAAGAGGGCTTCTTCCAAGTTATAATGTTGTCTCCCATATTTCCTTGGTGGTACTAGGAAACAGCAGGATGCACTGCGTCATAACTGTTGTTGGGGTTGAAACTTTGAAACGATTCTCGGCCTTTCTTCGGTGCATTGAACCCATTTCAGTGAATTGCCATTCAATCTTCAATCCACAGGAAAAAGCAGATCTGTCAGACACAACACAAGACTTCGTCAACTCAATTGTGCAAAGCATCATCTAGAAAGATTAAAAAATTACCCATCTTACTGTATGCTTTATCAATTATTTGTATTCGTGTCTCCGGAATTGCCCATGTATGTTGTATCAGAATAAGAGATGATGGAAACTTGAAAGAGGCTTAGAAAATTTGATATTAAAAGAACATGGGAAGATATAAGATGGCATATTGTCTCTGCAATCCAATTTTTTTTAAAATTTGTGAATTTTTTTTTAAAAATTTTTGGCCTGTCATGTCAATAACAAAAGAAGAATCATCAACAGTGATGTATAAATACCCTGAATGTCAATGGACACAAACAATCTGATTTGGCTTTCCTGTAAAACAGATTACAGACACAAACAGTCTAAGTTGTCTTTCCTGTAAAAACAGTTTACAATCAACAGAAGTACTGAACCGACTCCCACCCACACTTAAGGCACATATATCAAAATCAAACTGCCCTAATCTACACAAAAAAGACACTAAAAATTAATCACAGAACCAAAACAAATTAACTGCTGAGCTAATCACAATCTGGGTAAAACCTTCCACTCCAGTTCAAACTGTTGGAGAATCTTCTTTTTGTTGACAGCACTAGTGCTACACCTTCTCCATCGTTCATCAGCTCCCACCCACCACCACCATTGATACGGTCAAATTCAACCGAACCATACACCTGTCTCCTTGCTCAGAAATCACCCACCAAAAATTTTTCACTACCTGGGTCTGCCTAAGTTAGAAGCAGGCCCGCCTTTAGTCATGCCACCACTAGTCATAGATATTTGATGAAACCCACCAGATCCATACACTTGTCCTTGGTTAAGTTGACCTCCATGTCCCATCATCACCATCCCGTAGTCTCCAATTCCACCACCAGAACCAGGCGGCGCGTCCTTGTCACGGCCGACTTTCTCACCTTCCATTTCCCTGAATCTCTGCAAGTAAATCTTGAGTGGATCCACGTAATCCTCAAAGCCTAAAGTGGTCATTGCCCACAAGAGATCATCTCCATTGATGGTTTTCCTCTTCTCTCTTTGGCACTTATCTGATGCCTCACCGGTGACAAAACTTATGAACTCAGACACACATTCTTGTACAGTTTCTTTGGCATCTTTTGATATTTTAGCGTTTGCTGGTAAAGCCTTTTTCATGATCCTGCTCACGTTCGCTATTGGCAAGAACCTGTCTTGCTCCCTTGGAGATAGCTCGCTGTTTCCTGCCATTGAGGATGTGTTTTGATGCCTCTCTCCTGAATCATTATCTGAGTCTGCCATTGAAATTAACAGAATATATATTAAAAAGTTTAAAGTTTAATTTGGAGTTGATAGAAGGTTTACAAATATCGTCTTTGAAATGTGGAGCTTTTGATTAACAAAAAAAGTTCTACAAATATGGAGTTTCTTTCAGTTCAGGAAGTTAATTTATGGAGTTTAATTTGATCAAAAACAAGAAGAGAAACGCTTCTAATTGCATGAAATCGTGTGAAAAGCAATCAAGAAGCCACGAACAAAGCTCCAAGAACGAGTGAAAAGGTAAGCTCTCAGCTTCAGAGATTTAAGCAGCAAAAGTTGAAGCTTAATTGGAAGAAGAAATTAGATACAAACAAGAACTAAAACAGCTGCATGAAAACATTACAGAGCAACCAAGAGCTATGAACACAGCCAGCTTCAAGCCAAAACCCTTTCAAGTTTTAGCTTTGAAAGAATTAAACCGACAAAATTCTAAGACGAAACCAGAGAAAACAACAAAAGGGACGCTAAAGCTTGAGAATTTGAACTCGAAAAACCAAAGCTTTTTAACTCATAAACCAAACAACTCATACAGACGACCAGGAGGGAGAGGGAGAGAAGTTAACCGGGGAGAGACTGAGTTGGGACTGTCAGATCAGTGATTTTAATAACGATTAGAGATCGGACACGTGGGTGATTCTGGACCGTTGTTTGTGGATAAGTGGGTGTTAGGACGGAGGGCTTTTAAACCATTCGATCGGTCGTCTACTCAACTATCTGGACCATTGATTTGGTATCTCGCACGTGGTCGGTGTGACCTGGAATTTTTTAATCAACGGTCCCAATTTTTATTATTTATTTTTATATATTTAAAATTAAATTTCCCTTGTTAATTAATATACAAATAAATGTCTTATTTATGAAATAATATTTAATTTAATACCTGAGCTTCATTAATTTTATTAAAATAATTATTTTTATTTTAAAAAAATATAATTAATTGTGATATCATTCTCATAGATGCAATTTGTAAGTGTAAATGTAATTTAATTATATATAGTAATTGATGATGTTCCTCTTTTGAGTAGTGGACACATCACACGTACAATGACTTGCCCAATTGGTAACTAAAGATGGCACCAAACTTAGAATTAATAAAATAAAAAAAAGAAGTGGTTATTAAATAAGTGTGTGTTTTAATGTTGTCACCGACCCTTGGATTTGGACAATTTCTTGGGTATTGTTTTAGTGCCTATCACTTTTTAATTTCATTGTCCATTACCCTTAATCAATGTGGCCCCAATCACCTCCCCTTTTTTATTGAAAAAGAAAAGAAAAGAAAATTTCAAATGAGATGATTTTATTATATTATTATAATTAATACAGTATAATTATGTAATAAAATAAANATTTAATTTAATACCTGAGCTTCATTAATTTTATTAAAATTATTTTTTTAAAAAAAATATTATTAATTGTGATATCATTCTCATAGATGCAATTTGTAAGTGTTAATGTAATTTAATTATATATAGTAATTGATGATGTTCCTCTTTTGAGTAGTGGACACATCACACGTACAATGACTTGCCCAATTGGTAACTAAAGATGGCACCAAACTTAGAATTAATAAAAAAAAAAGAAGTGGTTATTAAATAAGTGTGTGTTTTAATGTTGTCACCGACCCTTGGATTTTGACAATTTCTTGGGTACTGTTTTAGTGCCTATCACTTTTTAATTTCATTGTCCATTACCCTTAATCAATGTGGCCCCAATCACCCCCCTTTTTTTGTTGAAAAAGAAAAAGAAAATTTAAATAGAATGATTTTATTATATTATTATAATTAATACATTATAATTATGTAATAAAATTCAAAAAATTATTTATTAATAATAAATAAAAAAATTTTAAAAAAAATCAATAAGTTTTTTTTGGTAAAAGGAACTGTAAGAATATTAAATTTGAAATTCAACAACTTAAATTTGAATTTAAACTTTAAAAACGTTAAAATTTAAATTAAAAAAATTTTGATATAATAATTAAAGAAACTAGAACTAATAGTAAAAATTTTAACTCAATAATTTATTAGTCACGAATCAAAAGTACCAAAAACAAAGAAGTTGACTTAATGATTTATTAATTAGAAATCAAAAATATAAGAATGATTTATTAATTAGAAACCAAAAATATAAAAAAAATAGTTGAATGCTCTAAAAAAATTTTTTGATAAGTTCATAAAATTATCTAAAGAATTAAAGAAAGGAGCATTACTCTTAGTTTTAACTGAATAAAATATGATCTCTAACTACAATGTTGTTAAAGTTCCTTTATAAGATTTACAATTAAAACTTAATTAAGTAGAATTAAAAGTTATAATTTAAAATAAGTAGGAATAAAAAATTTAATTTAAAATAATTAAAATAAAAAAATTAAAATAAATAAATAAATAAAATGAATTAATTAAAATACATAATTATGTAACATTTACAAAGATACTAGAAAATTCAATTAAAATATTATAAAAATATATCTCAAATAAATTATATTTCATCTCATTATTTTTTATTATTGTGAATTTGTTATTAATTCTCTCTTTTTTTTTTGCGTTAATTTACATTAATAAAAATGATCATTGTTTCTATATTACAAATAATTTTTTTTTTAGAAGAAATATTTAAGATTATCAAGATAAATTGCACTTTAATTACTCATTAAAAAATAAAATCAAGATGATAACTATCAACTAATCTCATCTCACGTGACACCCACTTAATTCTCACGGGATGAGTAGCTGTCGACGACTATAAGATCTGCACTACTACTACTTCAAGTGGAGCAAAGATTTTGCCCATATTTAATTTTTGTTATTAATTATCATTATTATAAGTTTGTACCATTCATTTATGCATATATATATATATATGTATACACACACACACACACTCTTATTGATGACTAAATTTCTATGTATTTGCAAATTCTTTTGTGAAAGTTGTGCATAGAAAATGAAATTAAACTTTTGGGACAACGAAGAAGACAACCAAAGATGAAGACCAAACCATGAAAACGACTATGCATTTTGTGAACTTAGGTGATAGATAAGAACAAGTGCTTTTGAAATTGAAACGGTAGTGGTAGGTAGGTATCACCGTTTTAACAGGTTTTTTGGGTGTTGGATCTTGTGAGCAAAACCATCCCTTTTTCCATGGGAGGGGAAGGAAGGGAAGGGAAGATGGTAAGAAAAGTGAAAAAGAGGAAAGAAAAAGTAAGTTCTTGGTACCCACCAAGCAAAAAGGTTTAAAAAGAAGGCATTCCTACAAAGTGCTTTTTTTCGAAAATCGCTTTTTTCTTTTTGGTTGAAAATATTTGAGTTTGGTGGACGGTGCTTCTTAATAGATAAGACCCATCAAGTATCTTAGAAAATAGTTTCAAAATCTTCTATGGTTTTATTTCCATAAAATAAGTGAAAGAAAAAGAGAGAAAATTGTTTTACACTATCCGAAAGAATAATTACTCATAATTCACAGACTCCTGATGAATTAAAAAAACTGGGATTTATCAAATTGCTTGCTTGTCTAAGTTTTTGGCATCACAAACTCTAAACTTGGAGGTTGAGCATGATTACAGGCCCCAGTAGTAGCTCAATTAACCCACTGAAGAATTTTCAGGACGTGCAGGCCAGTTCAGCTCAGCTTTGAACAATAACTGGTCTCGTCACCTCTCCAATTCAAGTCTCTTACTGTTACTGTTAGTGGTCCAGTTTTGGTATTACTCATTTTCTTGTTCTTACCTCTATATCTCTAGCTGTCTTTCTGTGCTTGACCTGCCGTGCCGAATGCCAATGCCATTTGATTCCGTGGATGAAAGCTGCGCCTCCAAACATATGGTAAATAAGGACTTACTGCATTACATTAATTCACAGTGCTTGACCTGCCATTAAATGTGCCATCAATTCGCTATATCAGATGGTATACTCACCCTCAAACAACTCATCCCCACCTTGTTTCCAGATCGGTTGCAATTTCAGAGAATGCTCAATACCATACAAAATTGAGAGGAAGTTGTTACAACCACAATGTTCAAGCACCTGGAGCCCTGTTAAACGAATGTCAGATATGCCATACAACTCAGCAGTGGCGTGGGATTATTATATTCCACAAACCAACAATCAGAAACAAATAATGCTGTCAGCTTGTCTCACAGATACACAGACATATATATTATGTCCCATAAATCAGCTGATCATGCATAATAAATTAATGCTGATTAAAAACATACACGAATAGTGAAACCACAAAAGTTTTTAATGGCCCAGGTTAGATAATTATCAAACCATACTAATTGTCCAAGTCTTTGTACTTCACAGAAGGTCAGAAAATTCCTAAAGATTATGTTATTGTGAACACAAAAAGCAGCAATTCTATGATACGGCTTCAGTACATCCATCTCCCCTGGTTTCTCTACAAATCTCTAGTTTAACTGCCAGCAAATTATCACTAACAGTAAATTACAGCCAGCCTTAGTTGGTACAGACTAAACATTACAGGAGGGTACAGCTAAAGTCAAAAGAGGGGCCAGAAAGGGATATAAATAGCTAAAACATTTTCAGGCAGTTATATTCCATCTTGAGATCATCAGGCTTCAACCTCTTAGTCAGTGGCCTGGGTTTCTTCTTTCTCAGCATCACCTTCCTCATCTTCATCATCATCATCATCGGCTAGTTTAGTGAGCTCATCCTGGATCATCAGCTTAATAGATGACTTCCTTGAGGTCAGATCCGCATCAAATTGTTGAGCTGCAAAATGGTCAATTTTATCCCATTAGGTAGAAAGCAGTTTTATGGGATTTTCTTGTTCTATGAAATTAAAAGTTTCAATCACCCAGGATTGCTTGTAGTTATGCGCACAACTTATTAATCAATGCTTGTAATCAAAAACAACACTCAGCAAATATTGACATACGATGACAAAGAAAAGTCAAAAATTCATAAGTTAATGCAAACAGTAAAAGTGACATGTGCATACCGAGTAACTTCAGAATGTCAGTGAAGGTAGCCTGAAAAATAAAACAATACTGCTTAGTTAATAAAATACAAGACCAGAAATTACCACACTTGAAACAGCTTTCTAGTTGTTTTGGAAAAAGTTGCAGTTTGATTGCCATGATCTGGTAGGAAAATCAGAAGCTGGAAATTTTACAAGATAAACAAAATGAAACAACTAACAAATTTCCTCCTCATTTCTTTTCCCAAATCCTTAAAATTAATTTTGATCACTAAGAATACCCATAGTGAGAATGAGAAATTGCACTAAATGATGTAAAATCATAAACTCTTACTGTGTTGAAGTCCACTTCCTTGAGAATTTCACCAATTGTATCTCTTAGCTCCTTATCAGTTGGTCGTGACTTCTCTTCTTTAGCTTTTTCCTTCCCTTTTGCAGGTTTTTTCCCTTGAGTCAATAAAAAGAAAGTTCCAGCACAATGATCAATTATAACAAACTTAACAACACTGAAATTTTCTAGTCTAGCTCAAATTCAAAAACTTTGTTTGATAATATCATTTTGTCCACAAAATAATGGAAATTATTCAGATCATCACATAATAAAATTTTCAGATTCTTAAAGACATTTTAATATAATGAATCACCATTGCAATATCTTCATAATGGCAACATCAACTAAAATCCCCAACTAACACCCCCAAACCCCACCCCCAACCACCATTACATATAATATTAGAAAGGAAAAATGAAAGAGAGTGAGATGAATCTTAAGTCACTACTGTACCAGGTTTTTCCTTCAGGGTAGCTTTTGTTGGAGTTGAATTCTTATTGCCGGCGACCTTTTCATTTTTCTTCTTTCTTGAGAATACTTTTGGACTTACATCACTGTCTTCATTGACCTTGGAGCGTTTAGATGATGCTCTCTTTGGTGTTCCTTTTGGTTGTGGACTCGACTTTGTTGAAACTGTGATCTTCTTGGTCCTAGCTTGTTTACCAGGTTCCTTCTTTGTACTTGATGCTTTTGAACTTCGTTTGCGTTTTCCCATGTCCTCTTCAGATTCATCCTCAGACTCATTTTTGTCCTCGCTTTCAGATTGCTCAGGCATCTCATCATCAGATTTTTCTGGAATACCATTTTCCTTTTCCTCTTCTTCAGTTTCTTCTTTCTCCTCTTCCTCTTCCTCCTCTTCTTCTTCTTCAGACTTGTTGTCAATGTCAGAAGTGTTATTCTTCTCCGTCTTTGAAGCATTTTCAGTTTTTCTTCCACTCTATTAAACAGCCAATTAAATGAAAAAAAAAATATTGAAACTATTAAAAGAAAACAGAAAGCCCTAAATGAGCGGCCAATTGAAAATATTGAAACTATTAAAAGAAAAAGAGAAAGCCCTAAATAAGCAGCAAATTGAAACAGCAACAAATCAATTACCATTAGCCAACAAATATGAGAATTGGATGCACCATCATTTTTAATATAGAACAAAAACTATGAAGAGAGTATCTCAACTGTTATGCTTTGCTGCGAGAATCACAAATCATCTTTCTGATTTCTATTAGAACAAAAAAAAAAAAAAAATACCTTAACTAAATGTTTAGAAGGTGTGCTATCAACCGTTGATGGACTTTGTTTGGCTACCCTCTTGCGCTTTTTGCTCTTATTGGACTGAGTTACCACAGAACATGATGTAAAAGATATGCAAAACAATAAATCATAGCTATATGTACAATCAAAATTTGTATACTTGTTATTAAAATTATCAGACCTCTTTCTCTGCAAGCAGCACAGTAGTTGTAGCATGAGGAGCCACTAAAAAGTCAACCAGTGATGCAACAATATCTTCCTGCACATGCATTTTAATGTCACTAAGACAGCATTGCTTAATTTGTCAACTTTTTACATTAGGGTTGAGAAGCTAAATTCATAATTCCTCCTGCCCTAGAAGGAAACTTTGTGAAGAAGGATAATAGCTGAGACCAGAAAATGCAGGTGAAACTGTAGAGCACCACTCAAACCAACGGATTGGTCAGTCCTCACTGTCCTGAATTTTCTGTGCATACATACATGTGTACATTTGCACACAAGCAAAGCAATTAAAAAGATTTAACAATGAAAAGGATTTATTTTCTCAAAATAAACTGCTGATATAGTGGCTACTTTCCAGAAGTTGGGACAATATTACAGCACAAAATACAGACAGAAAACTGAGAAAAATAGGCTATATAAACAGTCGAGACAAAAGCAGCAACAGCGGCAGAAGTATATAACATACCTTTCTCCTTGTGGTCTTGGAAATTGGAATGTCTAGTACATCACAGAATTCCAGCAACTTCTCTTTGTTACACTTGTCAAATTTTTCTTTCACTTTGACCTTTTGTTTTTCCTGTAGGAATACATAAAATCAAAAATTTCAACCTAGCACTGTGATGTGGTGAACCAAGCAGCAAACAGTAAATAAGAAGACAATTTACTCTAAGCCCTAATATATGCTACGTGCAGAATAAATTGTACGTAGAAAGGATCAATTTACTTTCTAAAAAATGCAGTTCTTTTACCTCATTTTCATGCCACACAAATCCTGAGAAACGAGATATGTTGCTTTTGACCTGAAATGCCTGCAAATGCAAGGAATAGGAAATATAAAGCAAGATTAGCACACCCCAATGACCCAATAAGGCATCCGAGATAAATCCCAACACTTTCACATACCCCCCGTGTTTATGCAGTGTGTGTGCATGCAGGTGTCTACAACATCATCATCACCTACTACTTTGGCCAGGCATATGGTCAGAAAATGAACAAGCAGCAAGTAAACACAGCCTTCAGATTACCTTCCCCCTCCTTCCAAACAGAATTGAATGAAGCAGTCTGAAGGTGTCATCAGTCTTCCTTCGAGACAACTTAAATGCCACTGAATCAGAAAACACATTAAGAGGTCAAATAATTCATTCTCTATTCTGTATTGACGTGCATATGCACATTGAGGATATTAAGCCCAAATCCATAGAAAGATACAGTTTTTAGGACTCAATTATTAAGAGCTCAAAAACCTAAAGATCCACAGTCCACAATATCATCAAGTGATTTACTGAAAAAATTACATAAGTATTACAAAGCCATTATTACTTAAAGTTTACAAGATAATCATTTAGATTTGCCATAAAACTCAATAGCAGAAAAGAGCACAACAACATATCACATGTGAATCCAAAGAGAAGATATTAGACATACCATTAGGAATATCTTTCAATGGGGTACCACGGCCCTATAAATTCCATGCAAGTGTATTAAACAAAATCCAAATGAAGCACAGAATTCCAATTAACAAAAAAACTGAATTTAAAAAATATTTAAAAGAAAACCTTTTCAATATGGAGTTCCCTTGAGGAATCTTTCTCAATAGACGCCACAAGCCTTTCAACTGATTTCCGCTCCCTCACGGGGCGATCAGCAACAGGAGTCCTTTGCTCTGGCTCTTTCTGCTCATCCACTATCTTTGGCTTCTTTCCCCTAACTTTCTCCCCACCACTCTTCCCTTTTCCACGCTTTGCCGATCCTTTCACCTTCTTAGTCACTTCTGCCTTCTTTTCTTCATCCTCAGCCCCAGCAAACTTCTCTTTTACATCTCCTTTGCTCCCCTCCTTTTCATCATTCCCCTCTTTTTCATTTGTACCATTTTCTTCTTCCGTTGCTTCGGTTTTAGGTTCCTCTTTTTCTTGATCTTCTTCCATCTCTTTCTCTTCCTTGCTATCCTTCATTTTATTGGCTTCCTTCTCTTCTTTGGTATCCTCTTCTTTGGTTTCCTTATCTTCCTTCGCTTCTGGGTCTTCATTCATATTCTCAGTCTCACCTTTCTCATCAGATTTCTTATCTTCTTCCATTTCTTTCACTCCATCATCTTCCTTTACCTCTTTTCCGTCAGCCACAGCTTCAGCTGGTTTCTCTGACAGGCTAGTTGTCCCATTTTCAGTCACCTCAGGAACTTCAGTCTTTGTTTCTTCCTCACCCATAATCAACCCAATTCAAACTAAACTGTTCAACAAAAACCCTTTCTTGTACCTTGTCAAACTTAACAAGTTTCTTCCTCAACCCAATGCCACTAAAAGCTGCAGTAAAGAATCACTTCTCATTCAAATCTATATCCAGATAACATAACAGACTTAAGCACTTAAAATTATCATATAAAAGCTTGTTCACAAAATTTTATAAGCCAAATACACTTTCAAAACCAAACCAAACTAAAAAAAGAGAGAGAAGAAAAAAATGCCTCCAATTTTTTTTTTACTTAAATAAAACCTAAACAATCCATTAAATGCAAATGAAACAAAATCTCAAACAGAGCAAAGCCATAATTTAAATAAATTCCCTCTGTTAGGTTGCTGAGAAAATAAAATAAATTTCAAGAAAGTAGTGACAGAAATGTTTGGGTTTCTTATTGCGTTTTCCTAAATTCAGCTAAAATACCCTGAAAAAGGCATATCAAACTAAATCTACATATGAATTTTCACTTTTTCATACTTTAAACGAAAAAGTATCCGTATTTCAAAATTCAAACCACCAAATTTCTCTCTAATTCCTGCATTTTCCCAGCAACCAAACACAGCCTACACATCATTTCAACCGAAACCAGCAACTAGAGCCACAAACACAGAGAAACCCCTCTGTTTGGTAGCTGAAGAAATGACACGAAGTTCAAGAAAAATATTGGCTCAAAACTTATGACTTGCATCCAAATTCACCTAAACGAAACTCAGAAAAAAAAACAAAAAGGTCATATTAAGCTCAAATTTGTATAAAATTTCAATTTTTCATGCCAGAAATAATAATTTGACCTCACTTTCAAAATTCCTCTTCAATTCCCACATTCCCTCAGCAACCAAACACAGCCTGCACATCAATTACACAAAAGAACAAACGACAATAACCAGGATAGCCACAGACACATCGAAACCCTAACCACCAACATACAAGCAAATAAAATCAAACAAAAGTACCAGAACGCTACTAAATTTTAAAAAAAAGAAAAAGGCCAAACAAATAATTGAAAATTCAGAAATAATTATCCACATAAAATTCAAAACTCACAGAGATTTAAAACTCAAATCTCGAAGGAGAAGACTCTGAACTCTACTTGTCTTTCAGTGTTTGACATTTTCGTTTTTTTCGGGTACTTCCCAAGCTTCGTCTTTTTCTCTCTGCCAAAAATTAAAGACACTGCCATTTTTGTGAGTTGATTTATATTTCGGACTTGAAACCCGGAATTGAATTGCAGTTTAAGTGCCACGTAAGATGGAGGGAGAAATTCGAGGTGGGAAAGAAATGGACGGATGGGATTGGCTGGCGAGGGTATCCAGGGAAATCGACGGCTGTTTTCTGACATTCGTTTCGCTTTCTGTCCGAGCATCTGCTAGAGAGAAGGGGGTGGGGTCCATGGGCAAAAATGGGAACGTGGGTGGATATTGTTTGTTGTTTATTTAGTCATTAAAATTTATTATTTCTAAGGAATGCTATCGAAATTAGAATAATACAATATTTAATTATTAATTAATATTGTTTGGTTCTTTTTGTTTGACACAATATAAAGTGACATATTCCCACTAAAAAATAAAAAATAAAAAATAAAATATTGGTCATTTGTTGATCTTGACATTAGGTATTGCTTTAAAATAATAATAATAATTTAAAATAATTAAATAACTTATATTGTATTAAAAATAAGAATTTTAATTAATTGCGAAAAAAATTTTGAGTGAATAAATTAAGTGATTATATGTTAAAAAATAAATTAAAAATATAAATATTAAATTATAATTAATATATAATAATTTAATTTTTTAAAATTTTAATAATATAAATAATATTTTATAATTTTAAAATTTATGAATAAATAATTATTTTTTTAGGTGAAATATCAAATATTTCATTTGTTATTGGGTTTAGAGCAAATCAAAAGTGGTTTGATGAGGAGAAACATAGCCCATTTTGTAGGCCCAATTGATTTTGGGTGCTTCATTTTAATGACTTTAGTTAGTGCATTTCTAAAATTATCTTGTAGCAAATTGAAATATTTTCGTACAAGGTTTAAGAAAATTATTTATTTAAGTTAGACTTGAAATGGGTACCAATATTCATAGGCAATGCTTGTAAAATAGCCAAATCTCTAGAAATGAGAAACAAAATAATGAAGAAAATACTTTGTAAACGCAAATGTGGGTGGGATTCCATAGCCATGGCGATTAGCTAAGGGAACAAGAGCAAAAATTACAGTAGCTTGTTCATGTCTTCAAATGTTACAAAGAGCAACAAAGACAAACTTTGATGTTTAGATGATGGTTTTTGTTAGAAAAAAGAGTACCAGAGGCCAGAGAAAAAGCATCAAGCTTTTTAGTAAAAGTTAAGTTGAAAACTAAAGAGAGAACAGTTTGAACATTTAACAGCATTAAAAAAGTAAAATAAAATTACATATTGAAACCTAAAGCTTACAGGGAGATCAAATTTTGTAGTGCATATTGACCTCTAGAGCATTTGCTTATTTAATGGAGCCTATAGAAATGTCGATTTCAATCAAGTTTTCTTCTTCATTCACCTCATTGATATCTGCAAATAGCTCTAATAGGCCACCTTGTTGGATAAAGGATTCAGGCAGGAAATCAGGCAAATTATTTGACAGCATTGCCTTTTGCTTTGGCTCTTCATTCAAAGAAGCAGTGGAATCTCTACCCGGAATGGCAATTTCAATGAGGCTATCTTCATCATCTTCAGATACTGAATCACTGGAAATCACTCCATTTTGATCCACGGTGTTGCATCTTATCCAATCAAGATCAAAGTTTTGACTTGAAACTGACTCACCACTGCTTTCACTGTCCGATATAAAATCTGCAGGCTCATTTGTACAGCCAACATCACTTTGTTGAACTGCAGCTCCATTTGTTGTAACATTTTCTGCCTCTGGCTTTAGTTTCTCCTCAACTTTATTCTTAGGGAGGTTTCCTATTGGATTGCATATGGGATTTTCATCTTGGACTGAGTTCTCAACCTCACAAATCTGTCTCTTCTTTTTTGAGAATGTAAGGAGGAACGTGGTTGAGAAAATCAAGATCGGGATGGTTATTATGAAAGAAAAGAGACCAAAACCTAGGAAACAAGTAAAAACCAGAGAAGGAACAAGGACTGCAATACAAAGCAAAGAAAGTTTGGACAGAAGCAATGAAGAACAGATTTGAGACTTCGATGGTTTTCCCATATTCAGAGATCTAAAAATAGGTGAAAAGATCTATAAAGCAGCAGCTGGTGTGTCTATCATATGTACGGTCGATCCAATACCAATTCCAGAGAACACCAGAAACACTAAAAGCTACAGCCTTTTACTGGGTGTGGAAACCGGAAGTTGAAAATAGATATGAAAGTAATGAAACAAATTTATAAAGGAAAAGAGGTTTCATACTTTCAGTGCATGCTGAACTTGGAGAAGAAGCAAAAGTTGTATTTACTAGATTCTTTATGCCTGATCTAGTGAGCTTCCAAGAAAAATTGTAGTTGACTACTGAAAAAACGAGCTTTTCCTGCGCTGAAATCACTTATCTTGTGCATAAGCACAGCTTTTTACCAGGAACTGTATAACTGAGGGCCCTGTGTTCTCTCTTAAAAGGCCAAATAAGCTTTTGTTCTTATTTGCAATTGATTCTCTTGAGACAAGAAAACACTGTAACTTTTACATTATCATTTCAGTCTAAAAAGGCTTTGGAATTGTCAATCCATGTGCAACACAGACACCTGTTCTCACCACTTGCCACTATTAAAACCAATAAAAGCAAACCCATTAGACAAATATTTACCTACTCGAGTCAAAAATCTCACTTGCTTAACATGGATACTTTTTGTTTATTATTATCATTACCTGTAAACCAACAAGAGAATTAACACATGCTTGCAAGCTATGTATAACATACCAAAGCCACATTTTACTGCAATATACAAGAAAATAACTACAAAAATAGCAAATCTTGCGAGGTTAAAACACAGATCAATCTGCAAATTGGCACATACAATAAATCAAACAGGAAGAGTACTGGGTAATTATGATAAATCCATTTTCTTTTGTCTGCAATAAGAACCAAACCCACGGAGAAAGGAAAGGAAATGATATTGTCCCATTCCTCCATTTACATTGCTCCTGAAGGTTGCCCATTGCATGAATACATCTTTTCGGCTGGTTATGGCAGGAAACCCATTACTTGCACCCTGTTTTCACAAGCAAACAACTCCACACAAGTAATGTGAAACAGCCAAGTGCAGTATGTACTACTGTTAACTGAGTTTGAACGAATCAATCAATGCTTGACTCCATTCATGACCCTTAAAAAGCTATCGTTTCATGCCACCACCAGTTCCATTAATGAATGGACCTTCCCCTACATGTTATGGTTTATCACCATTAAATATACTTTAATTATGGTAATTAATCACTGTCTTTATTGTCTGGTAGAAGCCAAAAAAGGTGCATGAAAGAACAAAAAGTAGTCTCTCCCAAAGATTTCCTTGCCCCCTCATCATCTCACTCGTGCATTTGATGCAATGATGTGTGTCATTGCACACAAACGGGAATTTTGTGATGTATGCTTCTAATTCATACATACACACTTTGATACATTACCCTTAACATCTACAAGCAAAATGATGAACACAGTAAGGCTAATTTGGGCAATATGAAAATTATATTCGAATAAAATCAAATGAAAATTAACACATCGTCCATGTACATTCTGATTCTAGGGTCAGGGATTGGTGAAAAAGAAGAGGGAAAAAAAAGAAGAAGATATATAATCGGACGGTCACAATTGCTTGTTTAGGGTTTGGTTCAGGTGATTGATTTGGTCTGATCGCTCCCTCTCCGGGCTTCAGTGCCCTGTGGCCATTGAAATCCATGATCGTCAGCGTAACATGGACTCCTCTCCGGTGCACACCACTCCTCCAGTTGAAGAAGAAGATGGGTGGGGTATGTTATTGCAATTTCGCCTTCTTCCTTGGTCCATAAAAATCAGGAAAATTTTGAAAAGTTTGGATATTTCTTTGTGTATTTAACTAGTTTGTAATTGATTTGGGTTTTATGTTTTGTTCAAATTGATACGGGAATGAATTAATGTGGGTCAATTTTGATTCTTTTAATTGTGAATATGTCGTGGGATATTATTCTTTTTAACGAATTCAGCGGGTTGCTATTGTTATTATTATTATTTGATTATGGACGTTGTAAATAGTGAATGCGTTCTCTATCAATCTAGGAATGGTGTTGCTGTATATGTAGATTGTATTTGTGTTTCTAAACATAAATATCTTGAGGCTTGGAGGTGATCGCGTTGTTGTGTATTTTATAGCCCATAAATAAATTCCGTGGGCAATAGTTCTTGTAATAGAATGTTTGTTTACATGTGCTCCTTTGTATTGATGGATTGAGTAATGCTGGAGTTTTTCTTTTGTAATGCAAGACTGTTTATGCTATAACCAATTTCTTTTGTAATTCTTTACTATCTTTCCATTTTTCTTCTATTTGTGAATATTTATTCTTCTTTTTTTCTGTATCTATTATATGCTGCTACTAAATGCTGGTATATAACGTTTTACTGCCTTTGGTAATGTAAGCAATCTGATATTAGGTAGATACGGAAACCTTCAAACTTACATATATAATAACATTTTATGTCTATTTTTTAAAAAAAGTTTTCAGTGCCATGTTTGTGCTTAATATGTATGTTGAACAACAGAATTTTATCATTTACTGCCTGTAATTTAATTGATGTATTATACTTCAAATTTAGTTGTCTTTAGTGTATTTTTCACTCTGAATTATAATGTTTGGCTTGTCATGCTGTATGTCAGACACTGAGGGATTTGTGATACCAAGCTTGGGAATAGGAGGCCCAGATGAAAGTAAATCTTATGCTTTAGAAGTAGAAAGCTCAAAACCACCTTCTCCAAAGGTAGGTTGCAAGCTCTATTTCTTTATGCTTAAAGGACAGAAAAAAGGAAAAAAAAATCATAATTAGTTATGACTGCTTGTTCCATTCTTTTTTTCCTTTGGCACGTTCCAGGCTAAAAAAGAAGAGATTATCTATCTTGGACCACATGGTGCTCCACCCTCACAATCAAAGCATCAGGAGCTGAATTCTTCCAGCCGTAAGCAGCGATTTAAGCAGAAACTGAAGGAAGCTGACCGTAGGACCAGTGGATCTGGGCGGGAGAATAAAGTGGAAAATCTCCGTGAGCTCGTGGGCGGCGGCGGTGACGGTGGCAAAGTTAGTATCAATATGCCAAAGGGTGGGTTCACGAGGGATTGGCTTGACCCGCATTGCCATGAATCTCAGTTTGAGAAGTGGTATCTCCAGTGAGTGGAGCTTTCGATAGCTTGAGATATTTACCTATTGACAAACTTGACTCTGGAGGCAGCCTCTATCATAAAGTTTTATATCTTTGAAGACAACGTTTTTATTCAGTTACATATTTTGACAATAAGTCTTTAGTTAAACCTTTAGCTGGTATTGTTATTGCAGAATGCATTGCAGTAATACAAATTATGTTCAATTCAAGTTTTGTTTGGATTTCCCTGTTGTCATATAAGGAACCAATATTGCATTTTCAGGTTTTGGCTTGCTGGAATTGATTTATGACATTATGCCATCTCCAGGCAATTTTTTTTTTCTTAAGGGTTTGTTCGGGTTAATGGGAAAGTGAAAGTAGCACAGTGCATCATAGATTTTTTATTGATCTTGACACAATTGCATATTTGCATAGCAAAATAAGATTTCATTCATTACTCGGAATATAAATACTAAATTGGTCATCGAAAATAATTTAATCATTCTAATGAGTCAATGCCCTGTCAAAGTAATGGTAATTGACATGTATTCCTGTCCTCAAAAGATGATTTCGTGATTGCTACATGTTCTGTTGTTATGTCACTGGTAGATATGTATTTTTTTTTGGTAAAGGGAGTTTTAAATAAAATGATTTTATTATGTTAATATTATTGATGTGGTAAAATTATTAAATTAATAAAATAAAAAATATATTTATTAATGTTAAAAAAATTAATAAAAAATTTTATTATTTAATTAATATATTAAAAAAAATTATAAATTTTTTTATTAATTTATTTATTTATTATTAATAAATATAAATTTTTTATTTTATTAATTGAATGATATGAATAACTTTTTCTCCCTTTTTAACCTGGCGTCAACATTTTGGGAATGAACCGCATACTACTTTTGTGGTGGAAGGAGTGATTTTCTGGCATTCTCAAATTTGATTTGACGCCAAGGAATTCTAATCCAGTAGCAGTGGGTCTCAAACCATGCTGAGACAGATACTGGGCGTCATAAAACTTACTCAGATGCCTCAGCCCACTGTCGCACAGAATGGTTACAATCGTGTGATGAGGGCCAAGCGATTGTGCCACTCTTACGGCTCCAACACAGTTCATTGCGGAAAAACTCACGGGAAAGAGCCCATCTTTCTTCACAAGAACCCTGGAAAGTAAAGAGGATATGTGTTAAAGCCAAGTGAAGAATCCCATTGCTTCCAAGTTAACGGATGGAAGGAATTGGGAACTTTTTCCATTATCCAGGTGCACCTTTGTCATCTCAGAATTTCATCCGGAAAGGGAAAAATAAATGTAAAAATTAGTACAAGTGGCGTAAAACCACCGTCTTTGATTCCACCACAACAGCCAGAGGAACTCACTTTCAACAATGAAAAAGTTTAGTATGGACTAACCTTGTCATTTCAACAGCCTCCTTAGCTGTGCCTCGAACAGCACCATCAAGTTTTGTCATCACAAAATTTTGCGTTAATCTGCTAATTCCAATCCCTTCTGTTCTTGTGTCAAATGGATTGTTTAGTCTTCGCCCTTCAGCTTCCTCTTTAGTGTACATTACTCCTCTTGTAACCTCATTAAACAAACTAGAAGCTGGAGGATCTATCAGGAAGCATTAGACTGTTTGGATTCTTTTCCTGTTCAACATGTCAGAAAGAATTTAAACAATATCCCTGGCATAATGTGCATGAAATTTGAGATAAAGAAAAGAATTTTATCGTGGAGAAACCTGGAAACACCAGCCACAGTGCCACCTGTGCCTGCAGCCGCAACAAATGCATCTAAATGACCACTAGAAATAAAAAAAACTGTTCTTCCTCCCAATACAGGCGCATACAACATGAACAAGACATGAACACCAGAAGACAGAGAAACAATTGAAAAGAAAAAAAATCAAAGCTTGAAATCAAATAGAAGCTAAAATCCTATCTTGAAGAGAGCGAGAGATATAGATTTACAACTTACCTCACAGCCAGCGGCGTCGGAGAGGCTGTTGATACGAATCAAAGGAGTGTTTCCAATGCCGTTAATGAGTCCTTTTCTGGGTTTTAGTTTCTTCTTCGGGTTCCATCTTTTATTGCTGCAATAACTCCCGTTGCTCTTGCAGGGGCCATTGTGGCAGTTCGAAATTGAGACGGTTACTGTCTCCTAGCCAAAGAACCAAAAAACGACTTGTCGTTTAGTCATTCAGAGTCAAAGGCTTGTTCATGTGCTAGCCTAGAATCGTATCCGAGTTTTCCGAGAACCCACTAATGTTAATTTAAAATTTGATCGGAATGGGGAATTATTCCTATTTGGAATAACTTTTAAACCTCGAATTACTCCAAATTTTGTCTCAGAGATTCTCTGTACAAAAAGAGACAATAACAACAATCAATGGAACCCTTTTGTACTACAGAACCAAGCGCCACTAGCAATCAATTCTTCTTTCTCTTTCTTTCTCTCTGATTTCTCTCTGCCAAGCTATGGAGATCCAAGAAAAGCTTCTCAAGTTCAAGTTCCACATAATCTTTGCCTTACTAATCTGTGTTATTATCTTGTCTACTATCATTCTCGCTCCAAGTTTCCTCGCTATTTTAGCTTACTTTTGGCCTCTATTCCTGTCCACAGCACTATTTCTAGTTGCAGTCATCTTCTTTGGGAAGACAGCAGTTCCAGCCTCAGATTCTTATTCTTCTTCTTCTTCTTCTTCTTCTTCTTCTGGTGAAGGCCTTCTGGATTATGTTTCTGGACATCACTTTGATCAACAACAACCACAACCTGCAGTTGCACCGCCACCAGAAGCTGCAGCAGTAGAAGAAACTTCTGCTTTCAAGTCTCAGTAATGTCTTTACTTTGTAACTCCATCATCAGATCGATCCTCATTTCATTTCATTTCATTTCACAATATAATAATGATAATAATAATAGTTAATCTCCTCTAACCTTTTCTCTTTTCCTTTCTGGGTTTTCATTTTCTTTCCGCTGGAGTTTTGTTGTTGACAGTATGTGAACTAGTGCAGATTTCTTTCTGAGTTATGATTTTCTTCCCCGTTGTACTTTGTTGTTGACAGTATGTGAACTTATGTAGATTTCTGGGAAGTTGAAAATGATGTTTGGATCAATCGTTGTGGACCCCTTTGATTACATTATTGACGTTGATTATCATGATCATATGTATGAGCAAATTTTGAGTGCATCAGACTGGTTGGGAACCTGTCTATAATGCTATTTATGTTCTGCTTTATCACACGCTTTGCTAAGCAAATCCATTTATAGTATTGCAAATTAAATGAGTAATTATTATGTAATTAAGCTTAATATTTTTTTTTAATAAATAACTAATAATATTTTGAAAAGATTAATAATATTCTAAAATTAGGCTTCCACGTATGCCCTAAAATTCTTTGATATGCTTGGATTCTTTAAAAAATAATTATTTATTTAATAATAAATAAAATATATTTTTCTTGATAGTTGATAATAATAAAATAATATAATAAATATTAATAATTTATTTTAAAGACCAAGAAAGTACCCTAAAATTCAAAATTACAATAATAATAATAATAATAATAATAGATTCTTGAGAATTTTCCCACTTCGTACACTTCCTTCGTGGGCACGGGGATTTTGTTAGGTACCCCTCGTCCCATTCTGTGCTGTCCGCAAACTGTGGGTTTGACGCCAGATTCACTTCTCGTGTGGGCCCAAACATGGTTTTTGAGATTCGATCACCGGTTGACCAAAAGAAAAGTGTTTTGTGTTTGCCGGTCGAGTGGGGCCAACTGAATATGTGGCCAAGATTGGATTCAAGAGTTCATGATTACCTTTGGACGATAAGAGTGGGACCACGTGGATTGGGCACCGATTTTCTTCAATCATCTGAAATAGAGACGAAAGCATGTGAAAAGTGTTGGGTTTTTGGGCTGTTTTGGGCCGGATCGGGTCTAAACTTTTCAAGATTTGGTCACGTGAATGCATTGCTATATTAATTAATTAATTTTTTATAAATTACAGTTGTTGCACCAGCAAAAGAGACAGCTAAGTTTGGGCAGTTCTGTCCAGCCCGGGTTCCAGGCAACTCAGAGGAAGGAGCATGGAGTTGTTCCGAAAGAACAGAGGCTTAAGCTCAGCTTAGCTTAGACAATGAAGATAAATCACAAGGAAGCTTCATATTGACAATGAAAGTGGATGTTAATTTACAAAAGTAGCACAAAAACATTATAGTTTTCTCATAATGCAGTAATTATTAGTATTTAGCTGATGGAACAGTCAGTTCAGTGTGTTTGGGGACCTTGGGCAAGAACTATATCCGACGGCGACAAGGTCCCTGACTCATCAACATCAAGATCCTCAAACTCTTCCATTACTAGTGTAATATCTTCCTGGCTAATCTTCCCCATTTCTTTCAGCTTATATATTATGAATTCAGCAGCACTGTAGAAATAGAGGAAAGGAGAAAAAAGAATCAATGGTAATTTAAACCAGAGGCAATATGGAATACGTGCAGAAGAGACCGTATGTAATTAAACAAGAACATAAAAGAAGAGCGTTGCATAAGCTTAAAGTCAATGACGATTAATTTACCTAACGACACCATCTTCATCAACATCAGCTGCCTCCAAATCTACGTTTGTCATTCTCCGATTAAGAACCCATTTGACAATAGCCCTTTGTCTTTTTTCAGTATTTAGTTCGGCAATATAGAGATAGAACTGAGCAACAGAAATAGTACTGGTTAGAATCCAAAATACAGCGAAAATACGTCCTCCTGTACTTGAGAAGCTTCTGTCCCCATAGCCTAAGGTTGTGATGGTAGAACAAACGCAATAGAAAGCATCAATAAAGTCCATTTTCTCGACTAAAAATAGGAACATGGTCCCAACAAGAATGAGAACCAACACGAGGATCAACGTTGTGATGCATTTGTACTTCACTTTGTTGGTTTCAATCTCCTTCAGAATCTCGGTTGGGCCAACTTTTTGATGCATGTGCAGGGCTTTAACCAGCAAAATTTCCTGCTTCCCGGCCAAATAATCTGCTGCTTTGCTCAGTATTATTCCACCTACAGCCATCCCTGAGAAGACATAAGCACAGGCGAGAAGCTTTGACAGGACACTATCAGGCACAAGGTCTCCATATCCAACTGTGGTCATTGTCACGATGCAGAAATAAAGAGAATCTAGAATTCCATCTGTTTTCTTTCCTTTGATTTGGTTTTTGACAGTGTAGAAGCATATGGTTCCCATGCCAAGGTAGCCAGCCAGGTATACAGCCACCCTCCTAAACTTTGGGTAGGTGCCAAAAATCGATTCAGAAGGTGGAATCAATTCTTTGCCATTCATGTCTGGAGCAACAACATCTGTAAGAGGAGCACTTCTACAGCGACGAAATCTTCTTCTTTTAAGAGCATCTTTGTTATTTGTTTGAGGTTTCGGATCTTTTAATCCTGAAAGGAGCGGCTGATTTGCACCATTGCAGGACATTAGGAGACAGCAAAAGTTGATCACTATCCAGACCTGCAAATTATTCAACATGTTAAACTGATTCCATCAGCTAGGTTGTTCAGACACAACTTCTTCAACCTTGTCATTGTGAACATAGTTACCATCAAGCTCAGTTTATTTTTTAAAAAATAGACAACATGTTTTGGGCAGTAAACTTTTATATCACAAATGTAACTGCCACTAAATCTATCAGATTATATTCTAGTTGAGTTCATCCAAAACATGGACAGGGCACTAATAAGTAACATGGTATGTGACCCGACAACATATGTGTTGACATCAGATTTTTGCTCAATGCCAACTCGCAAATTTCTTCTTAATTCTTCGAGTATTCACCGCAAAACACTAACAGATCAAAGGTGCCGACTTTTCCTGCCAAGGTTCTCCGATACTTAAGTTAAAATGCTAACAATTAGTGTTTAATAATGAAAAGAAAGAATAAAAAATGACAACATAACAGTATTCAAGATAACTCCCCTTTTCAAAAGGTTACCTTCCCTTTTATAGACTTCCTTCTTAAGGATTACATCCTCATTGTTCAACTGCTCTCCATTATCTGGTAGTTACAAAGTAGTGGGTAGTTGATATAATGGGTGATTTTCTTATAATGGGTGGTTACTATAATGGGCGGTTTCCTTATAGTGGGTGATTACACTTTGTGGGTACTAATCGTCAGCATCTTTAGGTTATCGGTCAAATTAAGTTCTGAGAAGCCCTGTTTGAGCATCCTATATACTGAAACCTATGAGGGTTCGAATACCTGAACTTCTTGGATTGTCAAGATCTCGGGAAACAACATGTTTTCCAGTCTCCAGAGAGCAATGCAGATTTTTTGGATCCCTTGTCTAATATGGTCCAAACAACCAAATTTCCATCCAAATTATGGACAAAATAGTTTTAAATTCCAGTTTTCTTCCCAGATTGATCCAATATCCTTACTTTTCAGCCCAACTCCCAAGTCAAGCTGAAGATGAGATATCCAAACAATTCTTCAAAATCAACCGAACTTTATATGGGAAAAGACCTAATTCACATCTGAGTCAGTTAACCCTTTAAGACCATGATTACAAATGATTGAATAACCAAATTTTGATCTAATCCGACTCCATTTTTCCTTTTTCCTCATTTTAGGAAATATTAACTGAAATAACTAATCTGGATCTAAATACAAAATACAAGCATGATTCTAACTCATGCAAGATTTCAATAGTAACGATTAAAAAACACAATGCCAACACTAAATTTCCATCTACGAGCAATAGATAAAATAATTAAACTAAATGCTTTCCAAATTAAAGATGCATGTCTCAGCATCAAAACAAAACAAATGGGCATCCAAAAGGAGCAACAATTAAGCTTAGAACCCTCACTATCAAGCTGACAAATCACAACCCATCCAGATCAAGCGAGAAACTTATATAAAGAATGTGTGTTGTGAGACTTACCAAATGAAGCAAGTCGCTTTATAAACCCAACCCAATTTCAGGTAATTTTCAGAAGAAGGAATAGAGTATGAAACTTATCTGAAAATTCCCGGAAGATTCAAGCAATTTGATCCCTTCTGCATCACTCGGCTGCTTTTTGCTAATCAGGCTAGATTCTGTATATTTACTCTCTGGAGTGGAAAAAAGACTGATCCTTTTCCTGTTTCGGACACAGGAATGAAGTTGCTATCGCATCTGGGAAAGCAAACAGACACAAGTTATTGGGTTTGGTTTGTCCGCAAGATCTGGAAGGGGTGCCTTTCTCTTTTTGTCTGGATTCGGTAAGAAATTATTAACCTTCCAGGTGTCATTCTAATCTTGGTTAAGAGTAATACTGTAATTATCAACATTTGTTTTTCCACTGTGGTTGAGTTGAACTTACACGTCACCACGATCAACCCAACAATATTTTTAATTTTATTTTAAAAAAATCCTACAAAATCCCAATCCCAAAAAATCCGGGCCGCGTGTAAATAGATCCAATTTGATTCCATTTTTCAAACACACTTTGCAATCAACGCTTACAATTTGAAAGAACGAAAAATGGAGGGAAACCAGAGCTCTCAACATGCCGATTTGCTTCGAAAAATCAGAGGTATTTATTGGCAACAAGAACAAATAAGGCATTTGCATTTCGAGTTCTGTACCATTTCATCGATTCTTTTAGGTTTCATTTTTTCAAGTTTATATATGCATGTTTTTTGCAGAGTTCACTAAGTCAATTGTAAAAGACTTAAGCCAGGGACGATCGCCATTGGTTTCGATCAAACGGTTCAGAAACTACTGCTCAAATCTCGATGCAAACTGGTTAGATCTTATTTATTCTCGTAATTTCGTGATTTATGTGCAAATTGCTTAGGTGTTTACGAGAATTTATTTTAAATTATACTGAAATTTGAGGTGAAATAGTTATTCATTGATTTAAATACGTTTGGGAGTTCTCAGTAGAGTTTGAAAAAAGGTTTGGAATAATTTAGATTTCTCTATTAAGTATTGGGAAGTGTTTTTACGTATAAGTGCTTTTCTAGTAAACAAATGCAAATCTTTCAGAAAACACTTTTTAAGTACAATTTATTCAATCGTATACTTTTTATTTATTGTAATCGGTTACTGTAATATAAATATGTTGGTTTTTGCCTATTTTATTTATTTATTTTTGAAGGGGCTAAAATAACTTCCGAAGCACCTTTAACACGGTTGTGTTTGTCTGTGAATGAGTTTCCTTGTGCTAGTTTTGCATTATGCAGTTCCTGCAGCTATGATTTGTCAAAGGGACAGGAAATTCTCACACTTGAGAAACAACTCCATGTGCATAGAGTAGGTGGGTTCGGTGTTTTAGCAAGATGGAGTTCAAGGACTTATTTGATGAAGTAATTGAAGAGCTTTTTGCTGACTGATATTTATGGCGCTCAAATTTTGTTTGCTTTTGATTGCTTTTCAGATGTTTTGCTCAGAGTACTTCTGATTGTTCAACAACTTCTGCAAGAAAACAGACATGGGTCAAAGAGAGATATCTATTACATGCATCCTTCTGTGTTTTCTGGTGAATCTGGATGATTTTCAGTTCTAATGTCAAGTGTGTTTTTACTATAGCTGCACTTACATGGGATTATTATGCAAATTATTCTGTGTTGTGACTGAAATACATTATGAAAAATAGCATCCTTTCTAATACTACAACTTTGCATGGCTCAATAATTCTTCTAACATTTCCTGGCATTTTTTCTTGTGTTCTCATCTAATTTTCTAAATTCTTATGAGCTTGTGGTGAGTAAGTCTGATGAAGCTTAGACTTTTGCATGGATATGAACTGACTGCTTCAAGATGTCAAAGTTTTGCTTCTTACATTCTTGGTTTCCCTGTCTTAGTTTTATGCTTATTCTGGAATGCAGAACAGTCAGTTGTAGACCGAGCAATTAATGACATATGCATCCTTCTGCAATGCAGCCGCCACAACCTAAATGTGGTAGGTATTTCATTCAGACTTTTTATTTTCAGTCTTTCTCTTTTCAGACTTTTTATTTTCAGTCTTTCTCTTTGTAAAGGAAATTAGTTAACGAGGGATGTAGCTGGCATAAATAACCATGCCAAAGCATGGTATGTTTGGCCAACTCTCAGCATTGACCAAATATGGAGTTAGATGACAATGGTTACAGTTTTAAGTAGAATATCATTATCAATTCTTTTCAACTAGTCATCAATTTCCCATGGTTTGCTGATTTGAGATTGAATTCTAACCTATGTGGATCCATTTCAGAAAGGTTCAAAAGCAGTTGTCCCATGCTACTCAGATAATATAAGAGCTACACAATTTTAGTAATTTACTTATCTTCTTCTTGCAGGTGTCTGTTGGAAAAGGGTGAGTACTTCTTATCAGACAGATCACTGGAAAATGTTTCATAGATATGTGCTCAATTGCGCATTTCTTAGATTCTCATTCAAGTTCCAGTGGGCTAAAATTGGATGTGAAATTTGTTGATCCACTTCACTCTACTGTAGATTGGTGATGGGCTGGTTAAGATTCCTGGAAGGTGGAAGGAAATTTGATTGTATAAACAGTCTTAACACTGTAAGAATGAAATAGTGAGATCTATGATTTGGTTACATCACTGATGAAATTATAATTGTTTCTCTGATTCATTTGCAGGCTCACCCTATTCCTGTGCTGGTTGAGGAAGTCAAAAGCATCCAGATTACCACAAATGTTGTTTTTCAATGCTTGTTACTGTTTAATAATGAAACAGAAGAAAAAACAAGAGAAAGGGAACTTCAAATACTTAAGACTATGTTAAAATTTAGTTACCAGCACCAATTCCTTTTCATTACTGTAAAAAGTTCACGAATTGATTGATTTTTTCCCCTGATATTGTAAATGTTGATACTAATCTAATCAATCCTAAGCTTTTGCCTAAACTGCTGTATCATCATAACTGTATGACATGCACCCATGCTAATGTTGCCTATGAATTATGATTGATAATACTAAGCAATGAGAGATAAGTGGTCCTTAATTCTTGCTTCTGTGTAGACATTGTTTGTGTTGCCAATTACATTCTGGTTGTTGAGAAAGAATCAGGTATGTCTCTTCTTCTCACTGTTCATTGTTTCAAATAATTCTAGAAGAGGAATTTATTTATAGGATTGGTTTTATCATTAAACCATAGTTATGTAATTCCTGGGCATTCAGTGTTCCAGCGTTTAGCAAATGACCAATTCTGTACCAGCAACCGCTGCATCGTCATCACAGTGAGTATAGATAGTGTCCATCCTCTTTTCTTGAAGTCATTTTTAAGTATCTTCTCTTTCTTTTCTTATACAGGGAAGGGGGTATCCAGATATCTCCACAAGAAGGTAGAACAACCCCCTTTAATATCTGAAAAGAAATAGGGATTCAATGTCCGTACAGAGCAATTTGTGCAATTCTTAGACTTTGGTTTCAATTTTATCTTCTCATATCAGGTTTTTGCGACTCCTCATTGAGAAGTTAAGTTTGCCCACCTATTGCTTGGTAGATTGTGATCCATACGGCTTTGACATCCTTACCACATACCGGTTTGGTTCTATGGTAGGATTTCCATTTGAAGAATGTGCTATTTTGTTGTTAACTTTTACATAATCTAGTTGTAAAAGGTATACTGACTGTAGGCTTGCAAGTGAAGGCACCGATGCTTTTCATTATTTACTAATTTTTGCTTGATCTTGCTTTCCTTTTTTCTTATTATACTTTATTTTTTAGCAAATGGCCTATGATGCGAAGTTTTTACGCATCCCAGAGATGCACTGGCTTGGGGCTTTTCCCTCAGATTTTGAGAAATATAGTCTTCCTCAGCAGTGTCTCCTCCCCTTGACAGCAGAAGGTGAGACAAATTCTAACTAAGGTCTTTCTAAGATAGGTTTATTTAAACTACTGCCTTTTTGCAAATTTGTGATTGTTCCTGCATTTCTTGTTAGACAAGCGAAAAACTGAGGCCATGTTACTTAGGTGCTACCTGCATAGAGAAGTACCGCAGTGGAGGTAGAACTTTCACGATGTATAACATAAAGCTGTTGTTTTCACAATGTACTAATAAGTTGTGCCTTCCCATGATAGAATGGAACTAGAGTTGATGCTGCAAAAAGGAGTGAAATTCGAGATTGAAGCATTATCTGCACATTCGCTTTCCTTCTTGTCAGAGGAGTACATACCATCTAAGATTCAAGGAGGATTGCATTTCTAAATCATTTAATACTTCTAGAGCTCTCATGACTGTAAGAGCAAATTATGGCAAATGTTGTGGCATTTGATACAAAAAGAGTAAAGGAAAATTTAGAGTTTTAGAGCATTGCCTCATTGTTCTAGGCGATGGAGATCGCCCTGGTCCTGAAGGTAGGTAAGGCAGTGTTAGGAAATGACATGAGACTTGTATTTTTTTTTTTTTTCAGAGAATCTCAGATTAACCATTGAAAGAAGAATCATCTCTATTCTTCTTTAAATCTTTCAGAAGTTCCATATTTGATATCTTCTCACAGTCATAAGAATTGACAATGGGAAAGAATGAACTCATGATTCACAGAAACCATCTATATGGTAAGAATGAACTCAAGATTCACAGTAACCGTCTCTAAAAGCACAAAAACCTTGGCCGATACTTAGAGAAATCAATCATGTATTTTAACTTAACATAAGAAAATTAAAATGGAGAAGAGAGATTTGAGGAATGAATTTGAGATTGAGAGATCATAGAGCAGTGGAAATTTAAGGAAAGGAGATTATTTAATTTTTGGAAATTATAATTCCAAGAACAAATTTGAACCTATTGTTGATGCTTACTTAATTATGTTAATCTCATTATGTTCCAATACCCTTCTGTATTTTCTCATCTTCTTCCACCACCATTGATAGTAAGCATCTCCTAGTTTCAATGGAGCCCTTGGCAGAAACGGTCTCAAGTTCAACTGTAATCAATTGTTTTTGTCTTTGATTTTCTTTTTATTTGAACTCATTTTTGCTGTATTTTTATATTGTTTATCCTCATTTCCTCTGCTTAAACATATGCAGACTTATGTCTCAAAAGAAACATCCATTGCTGTGAGATATGTAAAAGGAATGTGATACAAGTATCGCAGAATCTCCCTGGTATTTTCTCCCAAGTTTTCGTTCGTTTTCGTATTATTAATTACTTTATTCATCACTAAGTTCAAACTAAATCTGCAGCAATCTGTTGAGAAAATAACAGTCACTGAAAGTGGCATGAAAGTGAAATAATGTGCCATTTATATTTTTGGTTTATTTTATTTCCTGAAAGGAACCTATTTTATTGCTGTAAGCATGTAGTTGTAATAAATATATTTCAGTTCATACTCTATGGTTTATTTTCATATTTTGAAAGATGCCCACAACTCATAAGCCCACCCTTACACCACCACCGTTGCTACCACTTCCACCATGGCCTTCCCTACCACAACCACCAGCTTCTTGTTGTCTGGTGTGCAAATGATTATTGAATTCAAATGGCATATGAAAACAATTGAATGAAGCAAGTCTTCTATTGTATTGTATTGTATTGTATTGTCTCTTTCAAATCAATTTAGAAGACCCATTATATTAAGAAACTTTGTATGACAAGCAGTTCTGAAATCTGTGAAATTGGATTTACCTATTCAAACAAATCATCTGCTTGTTGTCTGCCACACACCATAACACAGATGAGGATCATTGGGAAATAATATCAACTCACATCTTTTCTTTTTCATTCTTCAATGAATGTATGTGACTGATTGCTGTTGTGTTTTGTTGCCACATTGTTATAGGCCAAAACTATCTTGCTTGAGTTGTATGTGAAATCACATCATGGTTTTGGCCTGTTGTTACCATCAATAATTCCATGTACTTTCATCAGTACAATTTTTTTTTTTTTTTAAACTTTCTAAACTTGTTGATTTCTGTATGGCAACGTTTACAGAAAGTCCTGAATCGATATAACCTAAATGCATTTGTGGTGCAGATTCTGTGAATATCCAGTCATAATATTCACTTTGTGGATCATATCTTATGATAGTTGCAGGACGTTGTCTAATTAAACCCTTCAATGGCCTGTGTTGCCAGTTGTATTCAGAATTATTGTTGCTCCCTATAAATTTCCTTATGCTATGTACATCTATACAACTGTTTGCTAGCACACTGAATTCTTGCTTTCTAAGTTAGAGATTTTTTGGTACATTATTGGATTGAATATGCAGAATGGCCATTAATATGAAGTGATACATTTAGGTTATCTATGGGCCAGGTTCCACCGATTTCTCAGATACCCCACCTCATAATTGATTGAATTTGCAGGATGCAATGCATTGTTGTTAGGATTTCGACAACCTTAGTCTTTGTTTGCACTCTTAGGTGTACACATCTCTCATCATCATGTTTGGCTTCAACCAAAATGATTTTACAGTTACCCCACCTATAATCCCTTAAGCTTCCATCTAATAATTCCTTGCACTCGAAGAAGAAGGAAAATAAGACACGTTTCAGGAACATGAACACTGGAATTCAACTTTATAATATTAGTTTTGGGGTTATCATTTCTCTAATATTCATGGATAAATTTTCTTCTTAGCTTTTTCATTGTATTAAGAGTCGGTCATTATATGAATGTTGAGTGAATGTGACTTCCATTCAATAATGTACCAAAATGGAAACAGGAATCATTCAATGTGAAATTGATTTCACTTTGAAGAAAGGGGACACCAACCATATTTCACAAGAAGAAGAAGGAGAAGAAGAAGATATATGAATCAGAATACAAGGGATGAAAATGAAAGGTGTGGAGTTTATGACCACCCAAGTGTAAAGAGAGTAATGGATTCTTTCTGCCACCTGGATTAGTACCATATATTTCAATCTCTTTCTTTCAACCACAGAAAACATACTCTGTTGTCATTTTGCTGTAACAACATTATTATCACCATTGCATAACCTAATTATGCCATGTTTGTGTCCATTTTCAAACTACTTCTACTGTATACACCAAGATTTATACGTACATTTTATAAACCGAGCGAGGAGTTGACATGTGTGAGCTCGACAGAGACAGAGATATAGATACAGATATTAATGCGCATATGTACAATAAGCTTATGAAATTATGAATGGCGTTGAACATATTCAACATGAGCTCCACCATGAATGCAATAATTATCACCAACTAATTAAATTTAGAAATTGCAGTGTCATTGTATTATTATGTAATTGAATTATATTGACTGCTGCAAGCAGCAACTATTTATGATTTAAAAGAAACATAGAACAGTCATTATCAGATGAACCTATTAACAATGTCTCACAATTCAACTAAACAATAAGAAGAATAAAAATATTTAAATTAATAAAATTGTAGAGGGTTAGAGTGATAAGAAGACTTTGTGTAACAATGAATGTATAATAAGTTGTATGGCCAAGAATCATTTATTAATGAAGAGATACTAATCTTTTATTCATTCCAGAGTTGTCTTCTCCATTTCAAATTTTCTTGGGGACTTACCTGCCACTTTTATTGAATAATTATTAATTAACAAAAAAAAAAAATTATTAATGAGAAGCAGCGTATGCATGGGAGTGGTTTTTTGGTTTGAATACCTGTAGAAGCTATAATAATGTATACAGTAATTGAAAAATTCAGGCAACATATAACGTAAAATTACAATAGAAATTAATTTAACTAATTTATCATGATTAATTATAAATAATATGAAGATGTTGATGCAGATGTTGTTCTTCTCTAAACCATGATTAGTTGTCGTCGAGCTTCAATCCTTAATTCTTCTTTCATTTTCCTAATGAAATCGTCGAATTTTTTGTTTAATTCTTCTGTACTCAACTTCCCATTTCCTTCTTCTTCTTCTTCTTCTTCTTCCTCGGGTTCTGCTATGAAGGAACAAACATCTGGTTCTTCAATGTTTTCTTCAAGAACATCTCCAGTTTCTTGTTCTCCTTGTTCTTCGTGCTTTTTCTTTGTGAATTTTTCAGCTTCTGTTTCAGGTACGTCTTCAATCTTATACTCAGAGTCTTCTTCTCTTCTCTCCGTGGCGTTTTGTTGGGCCTGATCAGTACTTTCCACCAGAGCTTCCTTCTCTTGCAATGGCGATTGATCTGTCGTTTCCATAATCATTTGGGACTGCGTGTCTTCTTCATAACTCATGAAAGACTCATGTTCTGTAAGATTATACTTGGAAGATGACGAAGAAAATAAACCAGAGTACTTTGCGAGGAAAACAAGGAGTCCATTGCAAAGAAGGAATGTGCAGTTCTTGTCCAAGGTGTGGCTGAACAATTTGATGGGTAAAGTAGAGAAGTAGATATTGATATAACGGAGCAAAGATAGCAATGCTGAGTTGGAAAATAAAAGGGAAAACACAGAAACTGAAAGTATCAATTTGGTAATAACCCTTCTCAGAAACTGAGATTTTATAAACTGGCTCAACCTCTTTTGTGTTTGGAACTCTCTTTGATAATCCATGATTTCTTAATTTCTTCTGTTTTGGGTTGTTGGCTATTTAGAGAAGGAAGATAATGGGAAATGAGTTGAAACCTTGAAGAGTGTTAATGGAAGTTGTCTAAATGAAGAAACCGTGAACATCCTTATATAGGGAGAAATATTGATTGATAGAGCTATATGGGGGTGAATAAGTTTACAAAAATAACCCTACTTTTTGCATGCAATTTCTAGAGAGGGAGACTTTTGACATAAAAAATTATGAAAGGACAAACTAAACCTAGGCTTTCTCACATAGTTTATGCAATATTGCATCAGAAATCTCCTTAATATATGCCTTAAGAAATTGCACCTTAAGATAATTCATATAATCATATGTGCATATCTTTTAAGTGGGAGTTCAAAGGCAAGCAACTACTATTGAGACTTGTATGATAAAACTAAGGTTGCCATTTGGAGGAGTTATTCCATTTACTGGATTGCTTCGAACTTTCTAGTTGTCCATTTCCATTAGGTAAGAGTTATCGTCCTATTTACCGATTCGAAGCTGACTGCTAGTTTGTTTTTATCTATTGGCTACATGATTGAGAGAGTGGTGGCATTCTCTTAGCAGCTTGGGACCAAACCCTCTTGGTCAAAAAGATAACTAGCTACATGTATTTTTCAAAACTCACCCTAGGTGTATACACTTCTTGGCGTATGTTTAGATTAAGTTCCAATGACTTGGTGGATGTAGAGTCATAATTTTCCATATACAAAAGACATTGTAGCTTTTTCTGTAATGGGTATACTTTTTTCTTTTAGGGTTTTTAGTTGGAATGTATAAGCAAAAGGGGTGTTGATATATTGCTTTGTTTGGTTTTAGGATTTTGGATTTAAGTGCTTTTGAGACTTAGACTTGTGAGCATACTTACAATCTTAATCAACGTTGTTTCTATCTTCTCTTTGATTAAGAATATCAAATAGTAGCTTAATTACAATAACCCTTGTATAATTCTGAGAGGAAAAACTTTGATCATGCATAGGTGGAGTTTTCTGTAAGAGATTTTAAACAAATCTATTAAGAGATTGATGCAAAAACACTTTCCATTGTTAAAACAATTTTAATTGTTCCTCCAAATTGGAAGTATTCTACTAGGAATGGACAAACTCAAGATTCTTTTCTTAAAAGCTAATCCATGGTAGACGAAAAATTAAAAATAGAAGCAAACAGATATACTCAAGACAACATGAATGTTCTCACAAGTAAAAGCCAACATGAGAGAAAACTGCACCAAGTCTCTAGAAACCCCACCAAACATATCAATCAATTTGGCCTTTAATTGGTTCTGCCATTACCACTGTTACTTAGCAACATTTTCTGTGTACAAAGATTGGATAATTTTCTTATTTATCCAATCTTAGCATATATAATTAACCAATAAACTCTCAAGTTTTCATGATGTGAAGCAGAAGGCGAAGTTGTTTAGCCTCTGAATATTCTTTTGTAAAATATTTTCCTTTTTCCCATTTTGAATTTTCCACGATTCCTTCCCTCAACCCCCACCATTCAATTTGTCGGGTCTGTAGAACCTGAAAGTTACAGTATTTTCATTCTTTTGCCCTAACAATACTGTATAAAGTTTTTATTCATGTATACCCATGAGGCAGAAGTACATATATAATTTTTAAGTGTTTCTGTTTTCATTTTAGGAGGGTCCAGAGAAGACTATTATATATAGGTTCAGTAATAATTTATCCAGAAAGTATAGGTTATCGAGTGAAAACAATCATAAAAGTTTTGTCTGGATTTTGAGCTGTAGAGTGGGCCTGTGATCAATTAATTTAAGTGGTGCCAATTTTGACTGAATAGTGTGAATTTAGAACAGTAATTGATTGGTAGTTGTCAATGGACCACAAGAAAATCAATAATGAAGCAAATTTCATAATCTGAGATTGGTTAAGTGCAGAGTTTCAATCAAGTTTTAGAATTTCCTTCTATCACAAGGCGGAATAATAAGTGATCATGCGATGGTCTTCAGGAATTGAGTCTTGGCTTGAAATTTGGTTGCTGCAGCATTACTCTTGTTAACAAACTTTAAGAAACTAGGAGATCAGCTCGTATACAGGGAAAAACTGATATTTATTGCTAATAACAGCAATCCTAGTAAATGTTTTGTGGCTTACAAGATTGATTACAGAACAAGAAATGGGAGACTCAATCACAAGAATCATTGCTCAATACGAAGAAAGAGATATGGAAACATCAAAGTTGATCAGGCCACAGGAAAGCTCCCATAGCAAAAGCCCTTTTCTGATCAAGGTTTCCCTGGAAACTAAGGCCATATTGTTTTAAAAGCAAGTCCAGTTTCCATTCTTCCATCCTCTCATAATCTGATTTTCTGTACCTCGGATAATGCAGAGGCATTTGGAATCCATTCGAATACTCTTCTGTCTTCATCTGGGAAACTTGGTCCTTTCTGTCCTTAAACCCTTCGAGGTTTCCCTGGAGTAACTTTCCCTTGTTCTGGCCACTACCACCGCCGCAGCTGCTTGTCCCAATCTCTCTGGCTGGCAATGCTGCATTTTCCGTGTGCCCAAAAACTTGGGTAAACGAAAGAAACCGTTTCAAAGCCATCTGTTTTTTCAGAATCAAGAACTCAAATCAGATTGATGGTTTATTCAATGTTGTGAAAATATCTGCATTTGGGAAGGTGGTTTTAAATGCTCTGTTTGTGTCTAGAAATTTCAAGAATCACAGGGCAACTCTGCATTATTGTAGTAGTTGTGAGTCATTTTTGATCTCTGACTGAAATCACCAGCTAATTAGATTGAACGAGTGCATTAGTTTCAGAGAAGAATTTGTTTTGTGCTGCTATTGATATTATCAGGAATAAAGTAATCCATTTGCCTGCCTGCAAAAATATCTTCGTATGAGTTAAAATACCAATAAATACATTCCGATGCCATTGTTTTTCAAATCCAAATCCATTTATGAAGGGCCTACGGAAAGGGCTTGAAACTGTTGATGGGGCTGGCTCAAGATCGATTCCATTTGGGGAGGTGGGGGGTTGTTTGGAAATTCGGCTAACAAAACCAACATAGATATTTCCTAAAACCGACTCCCAAACACTCTCTTTAAATTAACCACCTTTCTCTGTCTCTCTTGATCCAAACAGCCAACGCGAAGCAACCTCGACAACACCTTTAGACCTTCAAAAATAAATTAGCAAAAGATAGAATTTTTGTTTGCAGAAAAATCTGAATATGTCGTCGAATGTTGTTAGATCTCGGATAATTCCGATTTTGTCCAAAATTAATAAATATGATAAGGCTGTTAATAATAATTGTCGGAAGAAGAGCTCTCAGCCCCGACGTTTTCGAAAAGGAGCCGATCATAGCCTCTCAATCGATCGTTGGTGACCTTACCGCGCCACCAGAGGTTGCCGCAGCGGAGGAGGCGGTCTCGCAAAATGCGGGGCGGACGTCGCCGGGGAGGTTTCTCAAGCTGGGAATTGTTGCGGCTTTGACTGGTGTTTCTGCTGGTGCTGGTTATGTTACTTACGGTAAAGTAATTTTCTTTTCTTTTTCTTTTTTTATATTTTGGGTTTTTAGAAGTATTTTCTGAAAACAATGTAAAATGAAGCAGGATAAGTGATTGAATATGTAAACAAAAATGTCCTTTTGTCAGTTATGGTGAAAATTTTTTGAGTTTTGGAAACAATTTTTGTTTTTCTTGTGTAATTCGAAATTCAAAACTACCCGTTATCCAATAAAAACCCATTGTTGCATGGTGAAAAGTGAGATTCTTATTCACTACTTAAACGTATATAGATAAAGTTTTCTTCTGTGTGATTTTGCGGATTATTGCTTCTTGAAGGGCTTTTCTTGATACTTTTTTAATGTTAAATAGGTAGCGTTTAACATGTGATTGACTTAATGTTGACACAGATATTTAGCTTTATTAATATGGCCCTTTCTTATTCCTCAGTCAACAGGGGAAAGGTTATAAATATTACTCCTGATGTTTGTGTGCAGCATACAGTACAGATGAGATAGAGGAGAAGACAAAGGCACCGCAAGAATCAGTGAATTATACTGCAGGGAATGATGCGTCTGCTGGTGAGGTAAGTTTGAGAGCTTTGCTTGTTATTTGATTTTTTGAAGGTGAGATGTCACAGGAATAAAACTCTAATGTCAATCCCTTGTGCAGATATAGCCGGGTTTACTCTACTCTGCTGCAATGACAGGTGAGTTTCCTGGACTATATTTCAACTTGTGTTTATCCATTTTCACTATCTAGTCTAAACTATGATCTGTTGTTGTGGTGATTTTGGATGATGTTGGATGCAACTAGTGCTTTTATGGAAATATATTCCTCTTATATTTCTTGAGGTAATTCTTGGAATTTTGTTCTGGGAAGTCAGTTAATGTTCAAAATGATCATAGTTTCAACAATATTTGTTCATGGGTACTGACATGGGCTTGTTAATTGTGTCTACAAATCTTATTAACCTTGTTAGTTACTAATTATTAGTATTTGCATGTAGTCATATATTTTTTTATGGTTGGAACCATTTATGTTGTTTTTATGGATAATTGCACTATGTGATTGTTTGTCTGTTGTAACATTTCAGTTTCTGCTAGAGCAGTTGAACTCTACCTGGATCTTAGGAGGCTCCTGGAAGAACAAGTTAAAGCGAGTGCTATATTTTGTTTGTTATCATCTTCTTTGTCTGTATTTCCTACTGCTTCAGTTTATGTCCTTTCTTGTAATTGAAAGTTCTTCTTTGTTATAGGGGTTTACTGAGCCAACCTCTGATAAGCTTCTTCCAGATTTGCATCCAGCAGAGCAACATGTTTTCACACTTGTTCTAGATCTAAATGAGACTTTGCTTTACTCGGATTGAAAGGTAATGATTGGATTTGAAATATGTCTTACATCTGCTCTCTTTAAAATTTCGCATCAGAGGCTCTCAAATGTGTAAGATCAGTTGGCATGATCTACATGAGTTGGTCGATACTCATATGTGTTGCCTATAAATCATATAAAGAACTATTTCCTCCAGGCAACCTTTTTGGATCAATAGAAAAGACCTGTCTTGTAAGCTTCTTTGGAGATGACTTAGGTTAGTGTCGGCATTTTATTACTTTTTAAACGGGAAAAACTCCAGAATATAATTGAACTGAGGTTCTGCAAATACTGAAACAAATCCACCATAATGACTATATTCATGTCAGGTTGGTGTATAACCTCACATGGAATATTAATATGTACATACCATGTGGTGTATGCACTGGCTTTCGCCTTTCCAAATTCATTGGTATTTAATATGTAAGTTAATTTCAATAACCAGAGTATCTGAAGCAGCTTGATTAGTGTCTTGACAAATTAAACAGGGAGTGAACTAAGTGGATTCGAAGTTGACTCGTTTGGTTCAGTCCTTGATTGGATTTCAAGATGCTTTCTGGCCTCTTTATGTTGTCCAACAAGGCTCTGGTCTAGTTATGCTTCAATGTGCGTGGAGTATTTGTAAGTGTTCTGTGGTTGTGATGTTTTTCTTTTTTGGTTTGAAAAAGCGTGACAGAGGCTGGTGTACATTCAAACAACCAGGAGTTGATGCTTTCTTAGAGCATATGGCTAAGTTCCATGAAATTGTTGTGTACTCTGACGAGCTGAATATGGTGATTTGATTGTTTTACCTTTATGACTACCACTTTTTGAACACTGTTAATCATAGTTTTTTTGCGAATCTCTCATCACTTTTTCTTGTTCAGTATGTTGATCCTGTATGCGAAAGGTTGGATAAGAACCATTATATATGGTATAGGCTATCAAGGGGTGCTAGCAAATATCAGGATGGCAAGCATTATAGGGTGTGTAATCATTGTAACGTTCTTTACATCATTTCACCTTGTGATATACAGCAAGCATTGTTTTTCATATTCTGAGGTATCTTCCAGTATTGAGTAGAAGTGACATTTGAATTATGGCTTTTGGCAGTTCATCTATACTATAAAATATACCAATTGTTTTTGGGGCTATAGATTCTTGATGCCATTTTAGACCTGCTACCTTTCTGAAATGGACATTGCTGTTAATAATTAGTTATTTTTCTTGTTGGCAGGATCTATCTAAGTTGAAAAGAAACCCTGCTAAAATTTTGTATGTGAGTGGTCATGCCTTTGAGTCAAGTCTTCAGCCAGAAAACTGTGTTCCAATAAAGCCAGATAGGCTCGAGTCTGATGATGCAGCCCTGTTGGATCTTATTCCATTCCATTCCTTGAATGTAAGTGGCCTATTATTTGGTATTGGACATTCTGAAAAGATTTGAGCCATCTGATCATATACTTCATACATTTCCTGTCTATTCTTGTCATTATGACGGTTGCTGCAATTCTTTAGTTGTCAAATGCATGTTGTTGCATTTTTTTATAGAATGGTTTTTTGCAATGGATGAGACACTGGAGCCTGTTTTGATGGTGTATATGGAAAAGTGTCAAGTTGCTCAGTCTTGTTCAATGATTATTATGTTTCATTTAGCTGTTTTAATTGTCTAAACTTGTGTTTGATGTGGTGTCACTGGTGTGCAGACGTTGCTCATTATAGTCCAGCTGATACCAGAGCAGTACTAGCATCTTATGAGAAGAAAGATATTGCAAAAGTGTTCCTTGAGCGTTCTAAAAACTATGAAAGGTCGGTGGAGTATATTCTTGGCCTTGTGGGTTACGAAGATGAATTCTTGCCAACCATATTTATTTTCAAATTGAATCACAAAATGGATTAGGAAGCTATAAGACAAATGATTTAGGCGAAAGCAAACTGTTTCCAGCATAACAAGTCTACATGAATGACATTTAGATTTACCTGAATAATAATGCAGGTGAAAGCAAGAACAAAGGCAGCAGAATTGTTTCTGGCGACTTTGAGCATGTGTGTAAAAATACGAAATAGGTGGTTGCCGGATTCAAATAATCTTTTCAATGGAGAAACAGATAAAGATGAAAGAAATTGTTGTAGAAGTGATCGAGCCTTTTTTCTAGGTATAAGTTGATGCCATTCTCTGCATAAGTGAACTGACTATTGATAGCTGGAATATTTTTTCACCTATTAATTTTAAACATTGATAACAATATGTAGTTCTTTCGGCCATTGACCTGGTGTGTTTTTCCTTCTCATCATCTTGTTCATCTTGTAAATCGGTATCTTTTGGTTGATCTTAATTGTGTTTAAGTTCTTGTAATTTCTTGTAAATTCCAGTGTTGGTCATTTTTGGTTTCTCATAATTAGCTTTCCATTTGTGTTTCTGGTCTTTCGAAGTTGGCTGCACTTCACTGTCCAAATATCGCACAAAACGATTTGGTGGGTGGATGGGTTATGAAAGTGCTTAGCCGGCCGGCCATATCTTCCAAGGCAAAGCTAAGAAAAACCCCAACTGAATCCCACTTCCGAATTTCTTTAACAATGTTGTTATCACGTGAACACCCAACTAGACTCCAGTTAGCCGAAGGTCGTTGATTTGATACTCTATCTCCGCCGATCCTGGCCCTTGATTCTGCATGTAAGCATGCAGCATGTGTTGCACAGATTCCAGTTTTCATGGTGTGAACCATTGAATCTTCTGAGAAATAACTAAACGCTTTGTCCTTTTCACATTATCCGAGAATCATTCAATCCCCATTTAGAGTTGGGTCCGTTAGTGGTAAGCAATATTGTAAGAAATTAGAAGATTTTTGGTATCTTTTTGTTGGCAAGTTGTAACCTAAGATAGGAAACTTAAAGTATAAAAGAAATATAACAAGTTAAAAAAGATTTTATAATTATAAAAATCTTTTGTTTATGTTAAACGATTGCGAGAAAATCTTCTTCTCGTGACTTGCCGAGTCTCTGACAGGAAATTTTCTTTTTCTGTACTTCCTCTGCCAACATTTTTGTCTCTTTGGTACTTGCTCCCCCTTTGTAGTACAAACGGACAAACAACCGTCCAAGACCATGACTTTGTAACTCACGGACGTGCATGTATTTGTCTGCCTGGCACATGCATCAGCAGCGCCGATGTCTCGTTCTCTGTTTGCATTGGCTATCTTTGTTTCCCTTCTTTTCTTTGCCACCGCTCACAGTGGTCACCACGACGACGGTGACCGTGACGGTGGCGCTGAAACTGTGACTCACAACCTTCGTTCAAAGCCTTTAATTTTGGTCAAGGTGTGGTGCTTGATTATCATCTTTATAGGGACGTTCGTTGGAGGCGTCTCCCCGTATTTTTTGAAGTGGAATGAAGGGTTCTTGGTGTTGGGGACTCAGTTTGCTGGGGGAGTTTTTCTGGGTACTGCGTTGATGCATTTCTTGGGTGATGCCAACGAAACTTTTGGAGACTTAACGAGTAAAGAATACCCTTTTGCGTTTACGTTGGCTAGTGCTGGGTATTTGTTGACTATGTTGGCTGATTGTGTAATTTCTTTTGTTTTTGGGAAGAAGAGGGATATCTCTAATGGTGATCTTGAGCTTCAAGGTGAGCTTGTTGATGCTATCTGAGTACGTTTTTATGTGTTTCTCATTTGTTTGGTTGCTGAGAAAATGAAAAGCAAAAGGAGAAAGCATTATGAGGTTCTTTTTATTTGTTTGTTTGTGGGTAATTCGAGAATTGGCGTTCTGCTCGTTAACTGAGAACGTTAGGAAATGCATCGCTGTGTCTTGTAAAATTTCAGCATTCAAGTTTTGTTTAATTGTTGACATAACACGGTCAAGGCAAAGATGTTAATTACCTATGTTTGGTTGGACAGAAAATTTGGCGAAAATATAGTTATTTAGGCCTGATAAACAGTGAACTATCATCAATGGAACAGAGCTTATCCAGTTAATTGGCTCAGCTGGGCTTGTGGAAACTGTGAATTTTGTTAAATAGGCAGCAATTTCTGTTAGGAAAGCTTTTTTTTTTTTTGGGGTGGGGGTGGTGGGGAGTGTGGTGTGGTGGAGGTGGGTGTATGGTGATGTACACATAGCAGTAGATTTGGCTCTTTCATTTTAAGCATAAATGAATTGCCTCCTATCATTGAGTCAACCTGCAAAATTTCACAAGTAGGTAAATGGTAAAAATGGAAGAAAATAAAGAAAGTGCTCGGGTTTACCTCCGGATAAGCCTGGAAAGATGTAAAATTTCGATGACTTTTTGAATATTATTTCCTATTTTTTCTTGATTTCAGGGGGCATTGAGCAGGGGAAAAGCAGTCACCATGCCACAACTACACAATCGTTTTCTCAGCCACAGGTAGCTTATATACATCCTAAGCGAGCTCCAATCAATGGTTGAAATTGATTTATAAAGACTGAACTACTGTTTCTGATTCTGTAACTGACTTTCAATTTTGTATGCATCATAGGTCCAAGATGGCACAGCTATGCACTCTTCACAATTTTCACTTGCAGCTGCCAGTTCTCTTGGGGATAGCATTTTGTTGATATTTGCTTTGTGTTTCCACTCAGTCTTTGAGGGCATTGCAATTGGAGTTGCAGAAACAAAATCTGATGCATGGAAAGCTTTATGGACAATCTCTTTGCACAAGATATTTGCAGCTATTGCAATGGGAATAGCTCTTCTTCAAATGATTCCGGATCGCCCCTTCTTATCGTGCGTAGCCTATGCATTTGCATTTGCATTTTCCAGTCCAGTTGGTGTTGCAGTTGGTATTGTTATCGATGCCACAGCTCAAGGTCCTGTGGCAGACTGGATTTTTGCTATATCAATGGGTTTAGCATGTGGTGTGTTCATTTATGTATCGATAAACCATTTGCTATCAAAAGGTTACCGACCCCAGAAGACAGTTTCAGTTGACACACCCTATTACAAGTTCTTGGCCGTGTTGCTGGGTGTTGGTGTAATTGCTGTTGTGATGATTTGGGACACTTAAAATTCTCAACTAAGTGCTTGTAAGATTCTTTTCTTAATTTTTTTAACTGGAAGTCTGCTGCATTTCTAAGAACTCTTATGGAACAGAGCCAAAGGGACCAAGGGGCTTCTTCCGGAGTTTCTCGGATCTATGCAATAAGATGGTCGATTTGATTTCTGCTTTCAGCTCTAGACCTTTCTTTAGTTTATCACAGTGTTGACGATCCTCATCTTTAGAACAGACTTTCAGGGCAGAATAGGATTGTACGAGTTTGAAGGAAATGTTTTCATTTTGAACTTCTATCTTGATTGTATGTTTCGTGACATGGGCATAATATCGGCAAGAGATGGACTGAAAATATTTGAAGTGACAATTAACGTATGATATAATTTTACTGATTGAATTGATAAAGACTTTACGAGAAATAAGAGACCTTGAGATCGAATGTCACAAGTTATGTTGGAATTAATTTATACTATATATATTCCAGGGGTAAAACAATTTCCTTTGGAATTTTCATGTAAATACCTTGACAACCCACGTTTTGCATGTCAAACTAGAACTGAAGCAGAATCCAGTACAAGAAGACAGAATCTTACACCTAGTAAAGCCATGATTTCTTCAACATCACACTGGCACATAAATGTAGTGCCATGTCCAAATTATGGGTACAACAAATGTTCATGATTGATGAAAGCTAAAACATAAAGGAGGAAGAAGTTCATTATTTCTGATGTTCATCAGTATCTGAGAAAATGGTAATGACCTCCAAAAGGAAAAATTTTGATCAATGGCCTAGAAACAACTTCTGCTTCAAAAACTGCTTAAAATAATATGCAGTCATAGTATCATAAAATATATTCTCAAATTCACGTACACCAATTCAACTTGAAGCAGGAAGAAGAAATGTCTTCTTCAACTTATCTTCCGTGCTTTAAAGGTCCACATGAAGAACTTTGTCCAGGCAAAAGGATACAACAATGGGCCCTGCCAAATCACCAACAGCACAGCCTGCAAAAGAACAAAAGTTAGTTCCAAGAAATTCAGATTAATTCCTAAAAAAGAAAGCTCAATGACTTGAATATTTGTTAGTCTGCTTACCGATCCATTGACCAACAGATGGGCGAACCAGGGTGGCGCCAATCCCTGCTCCAATGGATGCAAAAACTAGTGATGCACCACACCTGATTGTAACACCAGAAACCTTCTTTCCAAGAAGTTTAGCTTCTTCTGATTTATCAACCTTATCGCTCTCTTCATCAGAGTTCATAATACGAGAAAAGGATCGGTAAATCTCAATGCCAATTTGGACAATCCACGATGCTGCAACTCCTAAGAAGTGCCCTGCTTTAGCATATAGATGATGGTTAGATAAGATTGAGGCTAAAAGTTTGAACAACCAAATACAGTAAACAGAGAAGGATATACAATATGCAAAGGCTTTGACCTCTGAAAGTAGTTCTGCTAACTCTGATGAAGTAAACCATAGTAGGCATTCCTCTTTGTGCCTTGCGTGTTGCAGATTTGGGGACATCTACACATATTGATGAAGTCATCAGTTGCATGATATGGAATTGAAAAATTAATAATCAGCTGTGTAAATAATGATCTATTTTCTATTAATAATACAAACTGCTATCTGCTGTTGATCACTTACAAAAGCATGTTCATAATATTATGGAAAGAACATACCTTTGAGAAGTTTCCATGCCATCCGCTGTGAAACATAATGGACAGCAAGTCTTTCCAGAATCCGTCTAGTAGTTACAACAGTTGTCTGAGACAAGTCAAAAAATATTTTATTTACCTATCTCAGGACAGATAAGCTACACTATCAATTACTAAACGAACTAAAGCTTCTACAATTTCCATCAGTCACAAACTTCATTTAAAGATTATTGAAAATAGATGTTAATCACTGTAACACTATAAAAACTAATTTGTTTATTTTTTCTGAGCTCAATAAGAATAATATTATCATAATATGCTTCTGTATATGAACTAAGAAAATTATAATCCCTAACTCTGAAGGACACTGATCATAGATGAAGGAATTAACCAACTTATTGATAGGAATTTGTGCATGAATGCAATTCGGCAACACTACTAGACATCATGAAATTGACAATAGCGAAGATTGACAAAATTTACCTCACGAACAATTTGCTTCACTGATTTTTTTAAGGGAACAACTAAATCTACACGACGTTGTTCTTCAGAGTCCTGCAGGAAGTCATTATCATCCTCTTCCAAGTTCATGTTAGGCTCCAAAAGAGGCAAATAGAACATCAAAAATGACCTCAAGGAGGTCATAGCAAGTGCCCTCAACTCAAAAGCTGAAAACAGAGGTTTTAATTCGATTTTGTACTCTTTGGTAGTAAATTTAATAGCATCATACTGAAAAATGCTTCCAGATACTTTCCGTAAATTAGAAACGTAATCTTCAGTTACTGCTGCCCCAGCATCACAATAAGCAATTTTGGGAGAGCTGTGGCATGATTGAAAGAGTCAGTATGTGAGACCAGTAGCCAAAGACAAATCATATTGCAAAAGTACTAGTAAGTACTGATAATCATGAAATAAAGGCTAAATAGCTAATTTCAAATGAAAACTTTAGAAAGAACATCAAATTGACCAAATGATAATATATAAACATGAGTCGTTGGGTGAAACAAATTGAAAAATGTAAATAATAGCGTGCAGATTTCAAAGTTTAAACATCTCTCCATAGCTACAGGCTATATTCTTGCTAGTGGCTTCAAGAGCATTAGAGTTTTAACCATCTAAAGATCTACCAATTGGAATTCAAAGATTTTACTTAATTGCAACCTATTTCCCAATGAAGTACTACAATCATGAATAAAATTCCAATTAACAATGTAACCTTGAGACTCAAAACAGGTCAAGAATGGCTCAACAATTAGCATTAGAAAGGAGCAAATTGTACCAGCAAACAACTATTCCTAATCCCAAAGCTATACCAACTATAGGGCGCCACATTTAACATCAAAACTTTCACCTAGGAGAAAACTATGTGCATTGAAATACAATAATCAAGGTCAAGCTGACATCTGCCATCAGAATATTCAAGAATACTCCATGAATAAGCAATTGAAGTAATAAACCTGGTAAACCAATCGCCACACGCACTAAAACTCGTACAGACCGGTTCATAATCACCTAACTCGTATGAAGTAAAATCAAATCAAATCAACTCAAACCAAATTTTCTTAATATCACCTAACATACAGAAGTCCAGTATTGCATGCCAAGACCCGAACAAATACAAATACAAAAACATATAACATATGTGTAATCCATATAAAGCGAGAAATTGAGAAAAATAGTACCCAAACAAGAAGCGAGAGGCAAAAGGGGCAGCGGCTGCGGCAGAGGCCGTGGCGGCAGTGGCTGAGAGGAACCCAGAAGAGTGAAGTGTCTGTGGTGCACAAAAGCTAGGATTTTTCCTCCATAGATCTAATATTATTGCTATTCCCGCCATCGTTAGACCCTATAACAAGAAACCCAAACCCAGATTTCCTTCTTTATTTCAAGAAAATAAACACAACCCAGCTGAAACTTTCTTTCGTCGTTTCTTGACGTTCCCTTTACTTTCTCGGAAACAAGAAAAAATCGATTTCTTTTCGGAAAAGAATACTGTTTATTTATTTATTTATAAATGAAGGGAAAGAGCGACTGTCTAGTGTATGTGTTTTAACTCCCAAAAGTTACAGGGAAGAGGACGGGCCAGTCCTTCAATTAGGCGTTGAACTGAACTTTCTTAGGGCTTTGTTTGGTTTGGGACGTTCAAGGAAGCTACGTTTCATCTGTCTTATTATTGTAAAGGAGATTGATAAACAAAATTTATTTAGTTTGTAAAATTATAATTTAATTTGATTAGGCATAGGATGTCATTAAGAAACTTAATAACTTGCAAATAAAATCTTTATTATATATTTTTATTAAATTAAATAATTTTTGTCAATTTAATAACTTTATCAAAAAGTAGTACTTTCGAGTGCTCATTTTGGTAAACCATTTAGTCTTAATTTGGGGACCAAGATGGTTGAATCTGATTTGGTGCATGAGAAGTTGCGGCTTCGGAAGCCACAAAGGGATCGGGAATTCCTCCCCTCTATGAAATTCTAAACACAATGCTTCATGAACTATGCCATAATGTTCATGATCCTCACAATGCCAAGTTCTACGGGCTCTGGGATGAACTCGGAAATGTCTTTTTTACTTTTTCCTGGTGTAGGAGATCTTTTCATTATCTTTGCTTCAATACTTGGAAGGTAATTTTATGTGTTTTAGGCTACCACTGGTCTTTTTGTGTTAGTTGTTGCTTATTATGGTCTCCATCGAAGGTGTTTACACCTTCCAGTCATTTGTGTTTCCACATTTACTTTGACATTGGCTTTCTTCAAATTGTTGCAGTTTCACTTTGAATTTTGTTTACCTGCCCTATGTCTTGGAAGTTTCTTATGGTTTAATGTGATTTATGTGGTCAAAGATTGGGTTGGAGTTGGTATACGGTCGGAAAAGGTACCTATGTTATTATCCTTTGTTTACCTTGATTCTAGATATCAGACACCTTAGTTCTGGTTTGTAGTTCCATAACGTATGACTAACAAATGAAAAGAAATGGTTTTGAGTTCGGACTCTGCCTTATGTTTACTCATTTCTGGATAAATATAGGAATGTGATGAGCTGAGGTCCAAGGGAATAACTGGTTTAGGAGGTTTTGATCTTCCCGGGAGTCATTTGTGTGGAATTTCCCCTCAGCCTCCTCCTATTTCTCTTCGCCAAACTGCCCAAGCTAATGCAGAGAAGAGATCTCATGTGGGATCACTGCTACCATCTGGACCTAATTGTCTCGGTGGCAACAAGTCCGGTATGGTTGATCTCAGTCCAATACAAGCTGCTGCAATGGTTGCATAAAGGAGGAGGTGTCAGGATGGTCTCTGATGTGGTTCTCAGTCTTTGTGGATTGGGGAAAGTCGCTCTGTTATCTTGGAAGAATTTGTAGACATGGGACAAAGTGCAGGAAACTTGAAGATTTCTAGAGGTCCAAGAGCAAATGCTTCGGCTGCAATATCTCGAAGAAGAAGTCTTGAATCAAATGCCACTTTACAATCCAATTTTGTTGAACTAGATGCAGATGCTTCAACATCTGAGCCAAAGCTTAATCGTAATGGCAGAACTCAGAAAAGCCGTAAATCATATAACAGCATAGTTTCTTAATCATACTTCATCTTCTGCATCTGTGTGATAATGTTGCAACTCATAGTCCAGATAAAACTGCAATGTGGTACTGTGAAGCATCTACTTTTTTGAGACACGCAAGTGTCTTGAATTATGATAATAATTTATTCGGACATATTTTGTCCTTATTTTCTGATTTAGATATATAATGAAGATGTCTGACAACAAATAAGCATTCTAAATTTGAGTTTCTCCTTATTTGTTTGAAGTTTGGTTAGCGTATATGTCATAATATTTTTCTGGTGAACATCAATAGAGAAACTAATGTTGTTGTAGATATAGAGATGACTGCCTATTCCATAATCCATTATGAAAAATAGAATCATTGAATTTCGGAACTTTACTTCTTTTCTTTTTTCAATCTGGCTGCCATCATTCCATTACTTACACAAGTTCTTAATGATGCTGAATTGCTGCAGCTGTTAATCCCAATACGTGAAGTTTTGTAGCAACCGAAGCCCAAAGATGCTTGCACCAGGAATGAAATATGGATCTGTAAATTCTGTCCATTGGAGAACTCAGTAAGGTTGGACAAATGATTAGCGTGTGATCAATGGAGATAATCACATGCTCCACCAGTGTCAACTGCAGCACCCTATTCTGGGCCACGAGAATGAGAGCTGTAATCTATAGAGCCAATGGAATTTATTCTGTGCAAAGTTACAGGACATTCCTTTGCCTGTAAGAGATTCTGAGATAGAAAGTTTTGATTTTGCTAAAATGGGCTTTTGTGCTCACTCATTTTCTTTAACATTTTATCCATTTCGTTGCTAGCTGGTTTGGTTTTTGGATTTTAAACCCTTCTTGCAGACTGATTGCCCCTCATGGTTTTGCAACAGAAGAATAACAAGCCATGAATGTGGCAGATGAAACCCATGAAACTTCTACTGGTAAGGTAAATCTTCTTTCAGACTGTTGGAATCTGAGTAGGCGAGGTAAGTCATAACCATAAATTGCAGATAATGGGGACCGACAGTTCACATGCTGTTAGATAAATTATTTCACACAGACCATTAATTTTGTGGGACAAACTGCGATCTTGTCCTCGATTCAGATTTTCTATGAATCATTTCTCAAAAGAAAAATCATCCGAACAAGTGGTTGAAAAAGACTACAGCTGAGGTGGAAGATAGATGCTTAAAGAGAAAATGGGCAGCAATGAAATGAATTGAATGGATTGGTGAAATCAACTCAGATCACCTTTAATCACCTCTGCATGCATGAATTTGTTTGCTAACTTGATGGTGCAAGTACTCAAATAAAATTTGATATCGTTGCTGCTTCCTGTGTGGCTGCAGGCCCAATGGGCCCAAAACTAGTCCAAAAATATTAAATTAAATATTAATAATTTTTTATAAAATAAAAAATAAAAAAAATTAACAATTGTTAGCCTTTTGTGACACTCTCTCTCTCTTCCCTTTCTCTCTTATTCATCACTTCCGTGCCTAACCTCTGCAACTCTCCAACCTGCTCATTCAAAATGCCTTCTTTTTGCTCTTTTTAATGCCCTTTCGCCTAATTTTCTTCTGCCCTGTATTTTTTTCAATGTTGCACCTTGGAATACGGATTAAAGTTCGTGTTTTTACCTCGCTCTCAAACCCTTCGGAACCGCTGTCACCGATTCTAGTTCCGTGAGAAGGGCCTGTGAAGATTCATTTTTTGTGGTCTAGTTCTTGTTTTTTTTGGTCCAATCTGGCATTCGTCTGTCATTTTCTTCATGATTCTCTTAGTTAACTCGGTCAAAGCCGTTTCTTGGTTTTTCTTAAGGCTTTCTAGCTTGGACTTGAGTTTCCTTGACTTCGTATCTGATCTGCTTTCAGATCTTCAAAGCCTAGAGTTTTCTGCGTTCTGGTCTGTTTTCTCTAGTTCACAGTTTTTGTTTGTTAGACTTCTGTGAGTTTGATCTTTTAATTTATGGTGCTTTAAGGTTTATCAATCCTAGGGTTAAGCTTTCTTTCTTTGTGATTTGATTAGATGGTAAAGTCATTCTTCATTGTTGACGGGGTGTTGGTTTTGGAGCGAACTATGCTTGTTTGGTTTAGTTTTTTGGAGCATTTGTAACTATTAGGGGGCTTATATAGCTGTGTAATCAGGGTTTCTAATCTTATTTTGAGAATTATTACCATATGGCATTTGTAGATTCTGATATTGGGTACCTTGAGCCATGTATTTAGAGTTCTAGGTAGATTTTACGTGTCGTGTGAACCCCTCTTGTCAATTTCTGTCAAAATGTCCGGAAATGGTCGCTGTTTTCGGGAATGGAAAGAGGAATTTGTTTCACAGGAGCGTGGCAACCGTGTTGTTCACTACTTTTTAAAGGATTCCGCTGGGGAATCTGTACTTGCTGTTGTGGGCACTGAGAGAAGTGTTAGGCACATGTTCTATGTCGTCGCTGAGGAGTTTGTGCGAGTTTATGGTGCTGAAAATTCAATACACGCTGGTTATAAATGGAGATCGCGAAGAGAAGTTGTTGATTGGCTCACATCGATGCTGTCTAAGCAGCATCTTCAGGGTGATCGGTCCAGTATGTATCACCTTTTTTTTTTTTTTAATTTTTAAAGTTCTGTGTATTTTTTCCTTTGTAGGGCTTGTCATTAAATTCCCAAAATAATTCACTGAATGGCTCTGAAGTATGATTTATGATTGAGTAATTCGTTAAGAAAAATGATTGTACCTTATTCTATTCTTATTTTCATGCTGATTTTTTGTTGTTGATTTTCGATACTGCCTTGGCGTTTCGAGTTTGTGATAATTAAATTTTCATGTACCGGCAATAGCTTCAGGGCATAATGAATTCTGTTGCCGGCACCAAAGTTTGCTCCTCCATTGTACGTTTGGCTTGTTAATCATCATATATTATCAACAAACCTTGTTCAGTGTTGTAGGAGCTGTGTTTGACAGTCAATAAATAAGCATACTATTATGTTCTTGTGGCCATAGCTACGATCTTGATTCAGAATCTTATTCTTCAGTTACATTTACTTTGCAGAATCACCTAAACATGATTTGGCACAAGCACTGGGATCTCCTGAATGTCCTCTGAATGGGATTGGTTGTCAGAAGGTCCTAGTACCAGATGAGATGGTATATTTCTTTTGCAGGTCTTTGAGTAATTGATAATCAATGCTTTAAATATTTATCTTACACCTCTTTAGCAGCGCCATCTTTCTAGGAATGTAAATGGACAGAATTCGGACATTGTATGGTTGGGCACTGCATGGACATGCGGCAAACAACTCAAACATTACCCGGCATTTTGCAGGAATGGAACTACGATATCGGTAAGCATCTGCAATTGAATTAGAAGGGATGGCAAATTATATGAAACAATACAATGTTCAAAGTGAAAGGCATAGGTGTCTCCTCGATTAAAATCCTTGTATATAAAACCTCAAAAAGTTTCAATTTTTATAAATTAAATTGGTTATCTTGAGAAGAAATGATTTAGAGATTTTGCGTTGACTTTTACATATACAAAGTGAAAGGCAGTATGTTGTAATTGATGTGTTGAGACATGAACCAAACAGGTTGCATTTAGTGATTTTGCATTGATTTTTACTCGTAGGAAAATTGTGTTAGGTTTCTTTTGAACTGTAAATCTCACATGCCTTTCTATAGTAATAGCTACATAATTCTAGTATGATGTTACATATATGTTGTTAATTCTCCTGACATTCTTCTTCTGATATTTAGATTCAATCATTTGTCTTTGTAATGGCTAAGGGAGAGAACCGCTATGTTGCATATTTGGAAGATATGTACGAAGATAAGAGGGGACAGAAAAAGGTGAAAGTTAGGTGGTTTCACCACAATCAGGAAGTAAAGGGTGTTGTTTCTCTACGTAATTCTCACCCAAAAGAAGTCTTCATCACGCCTCATGCACAGGTCATTAGTGCTGAGTGTGTAGATGGTCCTGCCACTGTCTTAACTCGTGAACATTTTGAGAAATGCTTGGCTGCATTTCCTAATGCTTTGTTCACCAGAATACACCTCTGCACTAGGCAGTTTAGAAGCAACAGATTGAAGCCTTTTGATTTGAGTAAATTGCATGGCTATTATGATCAACCGATTCTCTCTGTCTTGAATTCCAGTACCTTGCAAGAGACTGATTCTTTTTGCCATGGATTATCTGGGGATGAAAATGAATTGACTGCAGGCAAGAATGTAAAACTGGGAGCCAAGAGAACCAGACGTGGTAGAGGGAGTCAAAGGTTTTCGACAGATGATTCAGGAGTTGGATCTGGTAGAGTTTGCCAGCTGATGAATTATGAACGTTCATACAAGAAATTGAAATATGGTTTGCCAGGCATGAAATTGTTTTCGCTCAAGCATATTGAATGCCTGCCTTGGTACAGTTCATTGTATAAGGTTGATGAAAAAATAGAGCTGCTGTGCCAAGATAGCGGAATCCGAGGCTGCTGGTTCAGGTGTACAGTCTTGCAGGTATCTCGGAAACAGATGAAAGTTCAATATGATGATGTGCAGGATGAAGATGGATATGGCAACCTTGAGGTATGCTTTGGGATTTGAAAACAGTCTATAGTCTGGGTTGAACTTTATATAGTATTGTATTGGAATTATCATGCAAAATAGATTATTCAAATCCATGGTTTGACGTATTCAACAAAAGAAAAAAAAAAATTCTATCTTTTGACATGTTAGTCTACCTTTTTTAAGAAACCTATGATCAAATTTTGCAGAGTTGAAATATTTTTTTTCTATCTTGATGTGGTTTAAAATATATTGCACTCTTCTCCCTTTTGGAAGTTTTACTTCTGGCTTTGTTTTTTTTAATGCAAAAGTTACAATTACCATTTACAGATTGCCATGTGGCAAATTCAGTTCTAACATGAACATGTCTATTCCTGCATACCTTCTATCTTCCTCACTCTTTTGAACTAGGAACCTTTTCTTGAAAAGTAATTTGATTTTTACTCCAATGTGTAGGAATGGGTTCCGGTCCACAAAGTGGCTATGCCTGATAAACTTCGGATGAGGTGCGAAGGACGCCCTACAATCCGACCAGCCCCTCTTCATGATCAAGAAGACCTCTCTCTTGATATTGGGACTGCAGTTGATGCATGGTGGAGTGATGGCTGGTGGGAAGGTGTTGTGATTGGAGTAGACAGCTCTAGCACTGACAATCTGCAAGTTTTTCTTCCTGGTATGCTTCCATTACTTGTGTGCTTGTCTTAAAATGTCTACCATTCCATATCTTGTCACTTTTCTTTCAATCATCCCCTTTTCAATCTTTTATTTATATTTCTTACATATTCCTTTTTGCTAACATGAATGTCTTGGTGGTATTAGGGGAAAGCCTATTCTTGAATGTACAGAAAAAGAATCTTAGAATTTCCAGGGATTGGATGGGGGACCAATGGGTTGATATTGAGGCTAAACCTGACATTTTCTCTGTTATGTCTGCCACTATTAATCCGGAAAAGAAAACTTCCTTGTCATCAACTATTGCCAAGGATGTCAAGACTGAGAGTTTGGATGCCTATACTGAAGTACTTATTACTGCAAAACTTGATACTGATGAAGAGGGAAAGCCAAACTTAGCTGCTTTAGCCAGTTCTCATAGTCTTCCAGAAGATGTGGACTGGGTGAATGAGAAGAAGCCCTCATCATTACAACAAGGTAATAGGCAAGGTGATGATGATGTCAATGTCGGCTGTGATAAAGTTCTGGATGGGCGAGGTAATGATGATGACCACAATGACAATGAAGGCAAGGTAGCAGCAGAGGTTTTTGTGACTTCTGGGCATGATTGTAGAAATACAGAAGTACTCATGGAGGTAACAGCATGAGATGTTTTACATAAGTTTGTGATGCCGTGGTTCATGATGATTTAGGTGATATTGTTTGTCTAATTTGGTTCGGTTGGAGGGGGGATGGGGATCTCAACTTGGTGGTGGTCAGGATGTTTGTAAATAGTGGCTCTGGCTGGCAATATCGAAAGTCAATATGTTTTTGTTTTGACTTGGTGGCCTTACTAGTTGTACAGTAATGAGGTTAGATTTTCAGGATTTCTGGTTTAGCTGATTGTATTAGAATGGGGGGTGGCATTTTTTTTTATCATCTTTAAGAAGCTCTAAAACGCGTCCAAGTCCCCATCAGTGGGTTGGTTGTTGTTGACTCCATTAAGTGCTTCTTGCTTGTACCTTGTAACATCATAGTGTGTTGTATCATCATAGTGTGGCAGAATCACTTTTTCTTGGTTCTCTAAACTCGGTAGTAGTTGATACTTGAAAGTTTGCTCAAGAAATACTCTTAATGAAAAACGTAGGCTATTTTTCATCGGATGCAGCAGGTGCACATCCCCACTCCAAAAATGAAGATCTAAACACGAAGTGAAGATACCTTTTACTGTTTCATTTCATGATAATTATGGTGCCTAAATTTAAATTTTAAATCACTACAAGCTGACCGTACACAGAATAATTGCCTGTTTTGGCATTATGATTTAATGAATCCTCTAGAATAGTCTCGGATAGAGGATAAAGAATGAAGATGGAAAAAGAATGAACAATCTGAGGGTTTAAAAGAGAAGTATTATAGTTTTAGCCATTGCTTTCCACCAATGAATGCCACGTTCAGATATGGTTTTACTTCCTCGTAGCTGAATCTCTTCAACCATGGCGCCCGGCGGCCTTTATCTGCTCCTTTTCCGCTGCACTGGTATTCTCCAAATACAACAGTCCTGTATACACAAGTGTTGAATTTAGTTAAACAATTCTAGTTCACCCAAAAGGAAAATAAGAAAAGATTTGTTTGTCAACTTCAGATGAGAAACCATACATTTCTCTGCAAGGCATGTTCCAGTCGCTCCATCCTGCCGGATTTATGATATCCTCCATGTAAGAATATGAGTATATTATCCTTGAATAGTTTCCCCAGGCTCTTCCCAAGTATATTTTTCCAGTTCCGTTGATTAAACAATTTACAAAAGAGAACCCTGTACTATCATTTGGAGAATCCCTGTGGTGAGCTGCTATTGCTCCAGATTTTTCAGCAATTGAATGAAGAATACAATCCTGTTTGACATGCTAAGTTCAAGCATCAGAAATCATAAAGAAAGCTTCAAATTTTCAATGCAAATAAAGGAAAATACCTGATAGAGTGACCTTGCCCTGCCAAATATAAAGTCTACACTGCCTTGAATGTAACATTGGTAGAAGTAATGTGATCCAGCGTCATCCAGGAGAGTGTCCTGAGTCCCCAAGACCCTGATTTTATAGAACATAGCTTTATCACCAGCAATTCTCAGCGCTACAGCTTGCATTCCAATTCCTCCAGGAACTGCAACTACCGTATTCTGTCACCATTCCCATCAAATTATCAATTAAGCACTGAAGAATGCTGTAAATTTATGAAGTTGATTAAACATTCGAAAAAGCCAATTGGTTGTACCGCAAAAGTAATCCCGGTTGCACAGAAGAAATCTGAAAATATGGATACAGACGCTGATTTAGACGTTCCTAGTTCAATTCCATTACTGTCTTTGTCTGATGCTTTATTGTGCCACGAAATTACAGTTTCAGAGACTCGTTTTTCGTTCCCAATGAAAGAGATATAAGGTTTATTTACTGGCACGACTACCTTTTCCCTGCATAATTTAAACAGTAATTATAAGCTGACCAAATCCTCAAAATCTGCAAGCATAGATCAAGTTTCCTCGAAAATAATCAAAAGTCTGAAACCAAACTAAAATTTAAAGATATAAAGCTTTGGTGGATGAAATTGGTCAGTTGTAATTCTCATGTAACTGCTCTAATACCCACGTAGTTACTATTAAGTTCCCACTTGCCCAATAAAATAGCAGAACTTTCAGTTCAGGTTAAACCAAAATAATAATAATAATAATAATAATAATAATAATAATAATAATAATAACAACAACAACAATACAAAACCTGCAAAAATGGAAATAAAAAACACCTGTAGATTCCAGGGAGAATGTAGATTTTCACTCTTTCTGCATTATTTTCAGGAACCAAATCAACTGCACCTTGAACTGTGGAAGAATGTCCTGCACCATTCTTGTCAACAATAATAAGCCTGGTGTGACTGATATTTTCTCCTGTATTCAACCAAATTTTACTCCAATCCACCATCATATCATCCCAAGTGATGAAGGTTTTCTGGTAAGCTTTTGTCTGCCATAAACTCACTTGAACAACACCCAGAAAAGCCAAGAAAACCAGAAGAAAAGAGCAACCCATGTATATTAATCTCAACTTTCTGTCTGAGTTTCTTCCTTTTTTGAGCGTCAAGAGCGCTTTTGCCGCCCTAAAGAAACAACCAAACCACTAGGTTTTCATGTTCTGTACGTGGGAATTTTTGTTTTGCGAGAGTTACAAGTTTTGAAGAAGATGAAAGGGTGTGAAGGAGGTGAATGTAATAAATACAGGAGCGCATGCGGCAATTTAACGTCTGTTTGAAGCAGAAAAGAAATGACAATATATTATTCAAAACAGAAGAAGAAGATGAACAAGTGCTTAATGCAAAGAATACATGGAGACACAGATGTTGCAGATAGTTTTAAAGCTGATAAAAGAATTGAAGGAGTTCAGTCATGAAACTTCTGTGTATAAATGAGATTAATAAATGAAACTTAAAAGAAAGGAAGATCAGATCAGATCACTTAAGTGAGTTTTTGATCATGGCGGAGAAGATCATGTGGTTTGTGGATTAATTAAAAGAAACAACGCTTTAAAAGCAGAACGGCGGTTTTACTTCCATTTTTGTTTTTTTTTAAATTTTAGCTGAAAAAAACTGAAAAAATAAAAAGAAAACTTGTGAGTTTGTGAAAATGAATTATAAATATTGAACACTCTTTCCATGATCCATTAAAGGGAAATACAGTAATTAGAGGAGAATGGTGAGAACTTAATCCATTGACTTGATAAATGGAATGAAATTATATGAGGTCTTTGTGTGTTTTGCAATGGCTGACAACACGTTTCATAAAATTAAAAACAGAAACATTGAAAACATCTAAATTATGTTTTTGTTTTTGAAATTGATTCTCACAATAATTTGGTGATAAATGGGAAGGAATTTAAGTTTCTCATTTCAATACAGGAATGAATTCTTTCAACACATTTTTTTTTGGGTTAGACTATAATGAAGAGTAGATCCCTGCTGTCCTTGTATAAGATCATATTTTCTTACTAAATTGCAATGAACTTGATTTCCCTTGCATTATGGGGCAGGTGGGTCTCAGAACAGTGAATCCAATACTCTCATGTCAGGCCCAAAATGGGATCATTCTTGGGCGTTTTATAGGGTGGTCCGATGGTTTGGTATACTGAAAATAAAAAAAAAATTTCTTGGGTAATTCTCTGCTCTGGTCTTTAGACTGCACAAGGAGCAATCAAATAGAAGGATAACAGTTTCTTCCTCTTCTACACAGCAAAAGAGCAAAGAATTCAATTCAAAATGGCAACATTTTCAATGTCTACAACAATTCTACCTTCTCTAACAATACCCACTTCTTCTAATTCGGAGTTTTCTGCCTTTTCTGTTCTTTTACCTGCAAAATTTGGTGCCTCTACGCTTGGTAATACTCTCAAACTCTCACTTTCTTCATCAATAAGCACTAGGGTTTCGGCTGCTCCTGAGACCCTAGAAGGGTCTGAAACTTCCACTCTCGAGGTTTGTCTTCTCTTTTTCCCTTTTCTTTTGTAGTTCTGCAGGATTTATATAATTGTTTGACTTGCTGAGTTCCGAGTTTTGGTTCTTTTGTGGTTCGATTTTTAATACTATTCTTCAGCTGCTGACACAATGTGGGAAAATATCTTTTATTACCATTATTATTATTATTATTATTATTATTATTATTATTATTATTATTATTATGTTGAATGTGGGTGAGTGATTGGTAAACCAGACATTTTAGCTCCATTGCTTTCAAAGTTAAGTGGCAGTGTAACAGTTACAAACGTGTCTTTAATTTCGTTTGATTCTATTTTGTCCCTGGATTATGCTCATTGTTCAAATGCAAATTAGTTATGTTATAACTGCAATGCTTTGTTTTATGGCTAACATAATGTGGCAAATTATCATGAACGAATAGTTTTCTCATTATTGAGCACAACATAGCTGTTTTACTTAGTGGGGTTGAGCTTTTTAAATTTGGTTCGAAATTTAAGATTTTATCTTGATTTCCCTGTACATTATATAGATAGTTAGATGGACAACATAGTTATTTTTATGTTCAGAAATTTTTATTTTTGGTGCTGTAGGCTGAAAGTTGTGGTGCACTCAGTCCATCTGTCAGCTCAGATGCAGAGAAGGTATAGTTCTAAGTAGCATTTATTGACAAAAATACCTGGCTGAAATTATGAAAGTTGGATTTGTTATTCAGCATTTTAGAGACCAAATAGCTTTATTCAAATGAATCTCATACGTATGCTTCTTTTTCCCCTCTCCATTGTGAGTGTTGATAATTTAAAATAGTTAGAAATGTTTCTGTTTTGAGGCCAAAATAATGGAATGCATTATGTGATATCCTAGTTTGAGGATTATGTAGTTAGTCCTATCAGCATGACATATGACAATCTTGCTTCTATATAGCGGAAAAGTTTGCCACTTGTAGTCTGCACTTGTTAGTCATGCAGGAGTATGTTTGGGATTGATGTTATGTGGCTTCTGTTATGGCTTCAAAGCCACAGTTACAGTGGGATGAAATAACTAAATGTAAATATAAATAAAAGTGAGCAGTTCTCACTTGAAGTTGGTGATTACCAAACGCTTAATGGTATGCCTTCAAGGTTAAATAGAAGCACAGCAGTACCAAACATATCCTTGATGTCAGCACAACTTCCTTCAACTTTCTTTTAAAATAAAAAGATTTCTTTTCAAGCTGTAATTGCTTGACTAGATTTGCACCTGGGCTTAACGTGAAAGACCATGAAATTCTTAATATTAAACAATGATCTTAATAGATATCTTTCTTTCTTTTTTTTTTTTCAAATGCTGAGTGTAGTATGCATTAATGTATTGATCATGCAAGAGAATTCCTACCTAATTGCTATCCTCAAATAATTCTGGAACCCCTGACTTTGAAAGATCCTTTTCATGTAATGGATGGCTCGTGGAATCTTCCTTATGCATAAAATTTTGCATTTTTAACAAGTTAATGGCTGACGATTTGGTTGAGGAGTTTATAAATTTCGCACTTTTACCATCCAACACTTACTGTAGAAAGAATTTAACAAGTTGTTAGAAGTTTGAATCACATTTAATTTCCATCTTCTGTTTGAATAATTTACATGAATTCATGGCCTATTTGAATTTTTTATTTTGTCACATTGTTATAACTTTTCTTTTTGGAGAAATTCCAATTTTTTTCAAAATATTTCTGTTCTCAGATTGCTCCTAAGCAGAAAATCAGAATCAAGCTTATGTCTTACTGGGTGCCCCTGATTGAGGACTCTTGCAAGCAGATAATGGATGCTGCAAGAAATACCAATGCAAAGACCATGGGCCCTGTTCCATTACCGACCAAGAAGCGGATCTACTGTGTTCTTAAATCCCCACATGTGCACAAGGATGCCAGGTTCCATTTTGAGATCCGAACTCACCAGCGTCTTATTGATATTCTATACCCAACTGCCCAAACTATAGATTCTTTAATGCAACTTGACCTTCCCGTCGGAGTTGATGTAGAGGTCAAGCTGTGATGAAGCATTACTGCAACAAAAGTAAATTTCTTGAATTTCTGTAATTTCCCATGTGTTCTTTGTTCACACATAGCTATGATTTGTAGATTTCCTTGTCAAACCATGTTGTAGGATGAAATATCTGCTTTTGCCTGCCTACTTTTATTGTGATATTAAATGCTTTCATTATAATGCAATGGCATCAACGGGAATTCTTTCTGCAATTTCGTTGAGACTTTCCTCAAGTTTCCACTGAATATACGGAGTTTCCCTTGGGTATTGATATATTGATTGAAAATTCCCAAGTACCTCAAACTTTGGAATTGTTCATTTTCATTTGCATGACAGGACTGTTGAGTACCAACTAAAATGGTTCCGAGGTACTTAATCCATTGTATTTACATATTATTATTCTTAAATTTGGATATGCCTTCTTTTCCATATGTAATAAGCAATTTATCTTCTAATTAGCAAAATGCGCCATTATTTTGTGTCTCCTTTCTCCATGATACTAAGATCTTCAACTGGGAACAATATGTTTTACATTGAAAGGGACTCTGATGGAATTGCATCTGCTTTTGTGGTTGCAGTATGTCTTTGTGATTTGGACATTTATATCACTTGTCAAACCTGTAGTGAATGAAGCAAATGATGCCTGTGAATACATTCTTCTTCTTCATTTTTTTTTGTTTATTGGCTGTGAATACGCTGTTCTATCCATGGCCACTGCAATCCAAATATCAAATTTTGCTCTTGTGATATTAAATGTTTCCCTTTGAACTGGTCAGCTTGATCAGTAGCGAACCTGCCTACCTAACTCGGCTTCTCTGCTAATCTTACATGAGTGGTATTGTCTTTATCACTGAGGTTTCAATAGACTCTACAATTATGAATGTCCATACTTTTTCCAGATTGTAATAAAGGAACATAGACATCTTCTTCAAGCCGAGGGGTTGTGGTTGGTTATGTGGCGAATGGTTAAAGCAAAGCAAGCGTAACCTTTTGCGTATCCATAAATTAAAATTCGTCCTCCATTCTCTGCGAAGATGCCGGGCTCCACTATCAACTGCATTTGTCCAATTCTTCAGAAGGCTAGAAAGAAACAAAGAACGAATTAAGGTAGGTATAGATCAGATGAACAAGCGCACAAGGGAATTCAAATATATGTCTACTTGGAGTTTGAATTCATCCAAAAGCATATGCAGTAACATAATCCGAATCATTTGCGGGAGGTATATATTCTGGGCTCACGCTCTCAGCTTAGTGGTGGTTGGTGATTCAAATATCTAATTCTGAGGTGATTTTTCTTCCTCTCTGGCTCAGTAATTTAACTAGTCTTGGATTTATCTACCATATGGTAAGGATGTTGGTACTAGTAAATGATGTTTGCAACTGAGAATTTGAATGGTAAAACTTACAACCACAAACATAAAATTAATAGTTCAAAATACTCCAAATTTGATGCTTTAAATTGTAAATATTCAGATTTCAAAATAATAAAACCTTACCTGTATGAAAGCAAATCCAATGTTCAATTTGTTCTCTAACTTCATAAAAGAGCTTGGCCTCTGAAAGGATTGAATATGTATGTAGTAGGTAGTGTGACATTCAGCAATCTGAAGAGGCAAGGCAACCAATTTGTGGTCGTGGAATCAAAAGTTCACTTGGGGAAAAGGACTTGATGGTTCACCCAATACATCTTTAATTAAACTGGTAAGTTTTCTGTTGTGAGAATCGCAGCACCCGTAGCATAATTGAAAACAAGATAACGTTGTTGCAGGGATTGAAAATACAATATCTGGAGTAGAATTACCCGCAATTTCATCCCTGATTGATTCCAATCCTTCATTTTCTATCGAACACGTAATGTATCATAACGGAGGAAAGTGCCATCACCGCCGTGATTCACGTTTATTCTTTCTTTCTTTATTACGCGGTAGAGGTAATTGATAAACATAAATGGTGTCTCATTGAAAGCATTAATGTCACCACTTTCACTTGCAAATTGGCAAACCAAGATAAAGTAGTGTTCATACGTAATGAGTAAGGTTGACAATGAACCTCAAAAAAGGAATAAATCGATCTATGTACCATACAAGGAATCTAACTTGTCCATTTTAGGAATTGTTAATGTGACATTACGTGTTATTATACATACACACAACTAAAGATTTGGCAATAAAGGCTTTACGCCATCGAAGATTCTTTTCGTTTGGTCAACAAGAACCTCAAGTGAAAGTGACATGCACATATGGTAGTTATTCATCTACGCAGGCTGAATTCCATCCCATGAATGATAAAACAAAGAGACGATTTCACATACCCACTAACTTTTTATTTATTTATTTATTTTTGGTTTAGTTGAGGAGAAGGATAGAAAGTAATCATGTGTGAAAAGGTATTCTAATTTATTCTCTTTCTTTTGTAATTAAACAAATCATTTTCCTACCCATGAGAATCTCATTTTCCATGAATGTCGATGAAGTCATTGTTCGACCTTTGTCTTTTTTCTGTTCCTCTATATAACAATTTCACACTCCTGTTCTCCTCACAGAACTTTCCAGTTCTCACACGCTTCTTCAGTTTCAGTGGCTTCACCGCTTTTCTCTCTCCACAAACACCGCAAGAAACTTTCCATCTCCTTTATGACTGCTTGTATTGATACTTCTCAGCTTGCCCAGGATCCCAACGGGTCTCAAAATGATGAACATGCATACCGCAAGTACGTCAAACACTGCCGACCACCATCCAGTTTTCCTGATCGTGTTTATTGCATGCCCTTGAACGGGAACCAAGTAAATTCCATACACACTGCGCATGAAAATTTTGAAGATCATGGTGATGATGTATGGCTCAAAATTCAAGATGAAGCAATATCAGACGTTGAACAAGAACCAATTTTGTCAAGCTGCTATTGCACTTCAATCTTATCTCATAAATCACTGGAAAGCGCTTTGGCTTGTCATCTTGCAATCAAGCTAAGCAGTTTAAGTCTTCAAAGTGGGACGCTGTTTGATCTTTTCATGGGGGAATGGGGTGACAGGCATCCGAAGATTGGAAATGGGGTGCTAATTGGGGCAGGGACTTGCATTTTGGGAACCATTAAAATTGGTGATGGGGCTAAAATCGGTGCTGGTTCTGTTGTCTTGAAAGAAATTCCACCCAGAAAACTACTGTTGGCAACCCAGCAGATTTGATTGGAGGAAAGGAAAATCCAATTAGGCTTGACAAAATCCCTAGTTGTACCATGGATCAGATTTCACATACATATGAATGGTCCGATTATGTTTTTTAGACTGCTAATTTCTTTTGGCACTTTATCCTTAACTTGGATAAGGTTGCTCGGTTTGGAGCCTTATGACTTAGTTTTGAGAGAGAACTGAAGTTTCCCCATTAGTAAATAGAAAGAAGATAATCAACCTAAGATTATGGTATGTTGCTAGATTGGCAACATTATGATGTTCTGTAGTATTTCTATGATTTTAAGATGTTTCCAAGACTGGTTTTGGCTGTAACTATGAAGTAAATATGCTGCTTTCTATAATGGGCTATTTTCCTCTGTTTCATTGCCCCCGCATGAATGATTTAATGACATGCTTTTCAGAATTTAATTTCTGGGTTTTTACAAAAATATGCATATTGGAAGTAATGTAAACTCTGATTCCGCAGAATGGTAATGGCATCATCTTATCTTATGATGAAAGCAAATATTTGACGCTTGAAAATGGAACTACTGATTATCTGCTAGTGCTTTTGTTAGTGTTTCTAACAATTCTCAAGCAAATATTGGATAAACGCTTTAGCTAGGAACAAAGTTACTAGATAAGAATTTTGATATTGATAAATTGAAAGTAACCTTACACTACATTCTTCCTAGGTATATAATTTTGGAAATTTCCAAAGATGTACCCATCATTCAATTAATTCCGAGATTTCAGTGCATTGTATTGAATTCTTAAACAAAGCTAACATATTCTGACCATCTTGTGGGGGAATGAATAAACACCACTTCAAAAGTTTCAAGCTTCGACATCCGCAACAAAATAAGGAAAAAAAAAAAAGGAGGGTTGGGGGTGGAATTTTGCAGGGACTCAGAGAGTTTTGTGTGTATCGGATACATTAGATTGAAGGAAAAGTACGAGGGCTAAAAACAATTTGGTTTGCCATGAGCATCTAATTCACTAATAGTGATGCTATATTTATTTACAAGCATGAAAGCAATGTGTTCTGAAAAAGGAAAGACAAATGAATAAAATAAGTGGTGTGTACATCTCAGTAAGACCTTTAGGAACAGCCGAGCTAAGGTGGCCTTCTTGCCGGGCAAAAAATGCAGGGAAGCTTTTTATTTATGGATTGACTAGAAATCTACGAAGAAAAGACTACAATTTCTTCGAAGTATAGAAGACTTGTTGTCCTTATCCTCGACTAAAGCACCTTTCTATAGAAAGATGAATCAGCTCGTTGCCATCTACCCAATCATAGCCTGAGAAATTTGGCAATGAATTATTCTATTGATGCATCTAAAACTTGGTTAAGTTCCCACAAGCTTTGTTATGATTATTCCACTGGCTTTGACTTTACACCACAGGGAGATATAATCTGCAGATAATTCACACAATGGACTTCCTGAATGCATTATAATTGCTGAATCGAAAGGAAGTTATGGAGAGTTGTGGGAAAATATTTAGAAGTCGGTTGTTCGCAATTTTCCCACAATATTTTTTTGGCCATGTTCATAATTAATTGGAAAAGAAAAATGTATGGCTGGTGAGATGTGTTCATTCAATTGAATTGTCTTACACTTGAAATCCTTATCAATTAGCATAAAGCTGCCACTCAATTTTTTTTTTTAAGTTTAATTGTAAATTAAGGATCTCTTTTTTCCCATGTTTGATCAGGGTTAGCTATTTGTCGACTCGGACTATTGATTTCCATGCCAGCTGCTGGATTTGTACGTTTAAGCTTTACTGCAAGGAGTTCATTTAGTGTTGCTGAGATGATTTTTACCTGCTTCACTTAAGATTATAATCCTGTTTCAGGAATAAATTTTCACCATGGAATGTTCACAGCTCTGGACTGGGCAATTAATGTCAGAGATGCTACCAATCCTGAAATGATGGACACCGGACAAGGAGAGGAGGGGTAAGTCGTTAATAAGAGTGATGGACATTTTGACACGATACAGGTTGATTCAGTCTAACCTTCCTATGAACTTGGTTGATGTTGCGTTTCCAAGTATTCTCCAAATATTGCAATTTTAAAATTCTGATAAATCATAATTCTCGTTTGAGCTATACATCTTATCCCAAATTTAATAAGAGAAATCCATGCAAAATATTAGATATATTATAAGTTCGCGCATTAGAAAATACCAGAACTTAACGTGGGCATGGCATTGCTGATTCTCCACGACCTAGTCGCCATGGCTAGGAAAGATGGCCCACTTTCTAGTTTCTTTGCCTCATCACTGTCTTGTAGACTTGGCGAAGTAATGCGGTCCAATTATGCACTGCAACTTGGCCAAATTCCCACCACAGTTATCTTCGCCTCAAGCTGCCAAAGAAAGTTATCCGAACTCAAGATCTTATCTTTGCTCAAAGCCTTTTCTCCCTGCCGAAAGGATGATTGCTAAACCATTTTGACAGGAAACTCCCCATTGGAGCAAAGCTTCAAGAACTAGAGTAGATGACGGAGGCTTTTGGTGTAACAATCAGAAGGAAAAATGATCTCTACTTGATTCCCGGTCTTTATCATCCTGTTGGGTAAAGATCAAATGCACAGAGATCAATTACTAAAATTTTGTGTCCGATCTGAGTATGCTGTTGAAATTAAATTAAGTAATTCATTTTCAACAATTTTTTTTTAACTTCTGATTTGATTAATCTCGATGCAGTTATGCTGTTCAGTTGATTGATAATAATCTCAACAAGTTCATACAAGCCTTCCAATGGGCTAGCATTTTGTTTGCTTAACCTCCAATTTTGCTCTGGAATTAGGAGTTGCTTGATATACAAATTATGATTTAATTTTAGTGGGTTCTCTTCTTCTCCATTACTCGGGACAAATCAAATTACATTATTGTTATGAGTCAAATTTAAGCCCGTAATTAAACGGGTGGTTGAGATGTCAATGTCTTTATGACTCTACTGGTGGGCGCGGCCTCATGCAAGTTGTTTCCGGAATCTGAAAAGGCCTCGCAAAAGTTAGCCCAAGATTCCTGTTGTCTAATCATTGTCGTTTTCGAATTACATAAAACAATGTCGCAGGTCCTAATCTTTTGCTTGTCAATGTGACTCTCCAATGAATTATTATAGTGTTTGAATTGGTCACTTCAGCGTGGTTGAAAATGAACCACAACTTTTGTGTATCAAGTTTGACTGCGATCCTCCATGAATCAACGAAAAAACAAATATTTTAAACCAACCCAGACGCAATTCTTATTCTTAACCAAAATATTTTATTTATTTTCAAAAAAAATTACTTGCATTTTATCAATTGCTTTTTTCATAAGTATTTTTAATATATATTAACGCATAAAAGTAAATAATTCAATACTAAAAAGTATGATATTCAAAATAAAAAGACAAACATATCATTTGAATTCAATTTTTTTTTGTGTTTAATAAATAATATTTTTATGATTGAATTTCGTTAAATTTTTATAAATAATAAACATGTTGCAGCATATGGGGTTGGTTATGCTACATAGGGTACAGTTGTCCACTTTTTGTTTTCATTTGTGTTGAATTTGAAATCAACTTTATAAGATTTAAAATAAAAAAAATATTAAAATAAAGAATAAATATCTAAAATTTTTGTTTGCTTTCATTGTTTTTAAATTTAATTTTTTTAAAATAAATAAATATTTGGTCAAATTATTGTACACAAGCCTACAATAATTTCAATGAAACATGATTATCTTATTTAAGATTCTTTCTTTTTTAACTTCAAATTTTTGATGACTAGTGATATCAATCAATATTGTGATACAATTTTACAAAATGGGTATTAATTAATTCAACTAAATAAGAGATGTTGCTGCGAATTTGAGGTTTAAATCTTACACTCGCACCAAATAGGTTTGTCTTCCGAAGCTCTTTCCATCTAATAAGAGTATATGACTGAGGCTTTTGGTTTAACATTTACAAGAAATAACTGATCTCTCCTCGATTCCCAGTCCTCATCATCCTGTTGGGGTCAAGACAAAGCACAGCGAAATCGATTACTAAAATTTTGTGTTATTCGTTTGCTAGTATATCGAGTGTTGACTAGAGATGGCTGATAATACCCGTCACTTAAGTTTGTTCAATGAACAAGTAAAGATTTTTGAACCAACCAAGATGCATCATTATTATAGTGGTTGATTCACGTCAGTTTGTTTGTAATTCAAAAGAGACTGTTCGTGTATATTAAGATTGTGATCTTGTAGAAGTTCAAAGATAAAATAAATGCCTTAAAACATTAATTGACCGACCATTTCCTATTGAAAAATTCAAAGGAAAACTAGTTGCACGTTTTCTCATGCATACGAAAACTGTTCCGAAAATGAAATGCATCGTTTATTTAGGGCAGTCATGGATAAGATTTCCGGGGCTTAGGTCAGTTATATTTTTAGTCAAATATTGGGGCAATCTTGTTCATGCATATTCAATGGAAAGTAGAATACTTTAATATGAGAAAGGCTAATTGCTGCTTATTATACTTCGTTAGAAGAAAGATTACTTCAATAAATTATATAAGTGTTTAAATTTTTCGTCTATCTTAATTAGTATTATTAAATTTATTTATTTAATCTCAAAATAAATAAGTATTTAGTCAAAATTATTTTGAATAAGACTTAACAACGACTGAAAAAACAACTTAGGATTCGTATCATTCAATGTTAAGACATATTTTGATTATTTTAAGTTCATAACTTTTAGTTATTCATTAATTTATTATTATTGTACCAGGGACTGATTTGTTAATATTTCAATAAAAGTTATTTAATAATCTAATTATTGTAATTATTTTTGCCCCTATCTACGTCCTGAGGTGTATAAATTTAGATGGCCAACCTTGGAAACTCTGCCCCCTCACTCTACAGGCAACATGGAGTATCAACTTCCATCCTTTCCAATCTTTGTCAGCTTCTTGATTTTCGTTTTCATGATGTTGAGAACATGGAAAAAATCAAAAAGCTCAGCTTTAAACCTACCCCCGGGGCCGCGGAAGCTGCCTCTGATAGGAAATATGCACCAGCTTGCTGGCCCGCTGCCCCATCACCGTCTGAGAGACTTGGCCGTGAAATATGGTCCCATAATGCATCTTAAACTCGGTGAGGTATCACACTTCGTCATGTCTTCCCCGGAAACTGCTAAAGAAGTTTTCAAAACTCATGACGTCATTTTTGCTGAAAGGCCTCGACTCCTTCTTCCAAAATTCATCGGTTACGATTTTACAGTCCTGACGTTTGCACCGTATGGAGACTATTGGAGACAAATTCGGAAAATTTGCACATTGGAGCTGCTAACTCAAAAACGCGTGCAGTCATTTCGGTCAATCAGGGAAGAAGAGGTATCAAATTTCATTAGATCCATTTCTTCAAGCGCAGGGTTGCCAATCAACTTAACTGAGATGGTAGTTTCCTTAACAAGTGACATCACTACACGTGCGGCCTTCGGTGGGAGATGCAAAGATCGAGATGCATTTGTACAAGTTTCCCAGCAAGCCTTAAAGCTAGGTGGAGGTTTAAGTCTTGCCGATGTGTACCCTTCAATTAAATTGTTTGAGGTGCTCAGTGGGGTGAGATCTGAGCTAGAGAGGGTGCATCAAGAATTAGATATAATTCTTGGCAACATCATCGATGACCATAGAGCCATGAGGACATCGAGAAAGACCTGTGAGAGTGAATCAGATGATCTGGTTCATGTTCTTCTAAATCTTCAAGATCATGGAAACCTTGAATTTCCCTTGACGACAGATAACATTAAAGCAGTTATTCAGGTGAGTTTATTACTTTTTCATTGGTTGTGTCTACATATTTGCATGAATGATGTCTTGAATGCAATTTTATGTTTCCCACAAATCAACCAGTTCCGAGCTGATGTTAATTTTAAATTGCTTTGAGCAAAGTGAATTGATTAGTTTATCTTTACTCTGATTCTTTCCATTTTGAGAAGTTATTGACTCTAATTCTTACCACAATGAGCATGTACGTCATCAGTAATGATTTAAGTAACACGTACAAATATAATTGTTTACTAAATTTGTTTGACCGTAAGTAATTACAATCCTATAAATTTCAGGACATGTTTATTGCTGGAAGTGAGACGTCGTCCACAACAGTAGAGTGGACAATAGCAGAAATGCTGAAGAACCCAAGAGTGCTAGAAAAGGCACAAGCAGAGGTAAGGCAAGTCTTCGGTGGAAAGGGAAATGTAGAAGAGACAGGCCTTCATGAATTACAGTACTTAAAACTAGTCATCAAAGAAGCCCTCAGGTTACATCCTCCTCTTGCTATGCTGCTCCCAAAAGAATGCAGAGAGAGTTGTAAGATTAATGGATATGACATACCCAAAGGATCTAGAGTCATTGTGAATGCGTGGGCGATTGGTAGAGATCCGAGAAACTGGACTGAGGCTGAGAGATTTTATCCAGAGAGATTCCAAGACAGTTCAATTGATTATAAAGGAAATCATTTTGAATATATCCCATTTGGAGCTGGAAGGAGGATTTGTCCCGGTATGTCTTTTGGTATGGCTAACGTCGAACTTCCACTTGCGAACTTGCTCTATCATTTCAATTGGAAACTCCCAAATGGAGTAGAGAACAAAGAACTTGACATGTCCGAAACTTTTGGTGCAACTGTGAAAAGGAAAGATGATTTGTATTTGATTCCCATTCCTTATCATCCTCCTTCCTAGAAAATGAAACTGCAGGTGCAGTGACTGTGATTGCAAGCGTTACTTCTATTTTGATAGAATAATTACAATAAAATAATAAAATCATGACCATGCTAGCTAACTACTTGTGAGTTGTCATGGTATTCTTGTACTCTTTCCCTATATATATATTTTTAATAATTATATTATATTTCGATCATTTTAATTTATGTTATAAAATATAAAATTAATTTATAAATTTTATTAAATTTAAATAAATTATTATTATTAATTATATATTAATATTTATTTAAAAATTAATAAAAAAATTAAAAAAGAATAATAATTCATTCTTTTTATAATAATATTTGATACTCTGTCATTGGTTGAAAATAAAGCAACGTATCAAGATTGTGATATGTGTAGAGAAATCAAAAAAGAGATATAAATATTTCAAACATTTAATGACCGACAATTTCCTGTTGAAAAATGCAAAAGGAAAACTAGTTGTGGCGTGTTTCATGATGCATATGTTCATTTTTTCAATGTCAGAGGTTATATGCATTAATTATTTGGGCTTAATCTGAGCTGTCATTTAACTTGATAAGGCATCGTCTGCCTTGTTTGAAATTCAGTCTATGGTTACAAGGCTGTGTTTGTTTTTAAGAATGAAAAGGAATAAAAAAAAAAAAAAAGAAAGAAAATATATGAATTTTATTTTATTTGTTTGTACTATAAAATTATCTATAGAAATGAATTTATTATTTTTTATTTTGATAAAAATATTATTTTTTTAAAATTTATTGATACTTATTAATAGATTAAAATTTTTAATTATTTTTATTTTAAATTTTAGTTGTAATTATATTTTATTAAAAATA